>CM052342.1:10079298-10119883 GCA_028455595.1 Lasioglossum vierecki
CCTGTAACAAATACGGAATGCAAAGGGTTTCCACAATTTGGTGTGGCGAGTGGACGCGGAAAAATAGTTTTGTCCAGCTAGCTCCTATTTTCTGGAAAGTCAGCGTCGTCAGCGTTTCCTCGTCCTCGTAACCAACGTGACCGTTGGCGCAGCTGTTGTTCGAAAATCTGACGATTCTTTCCGGAATAGCTGCATCATTCACTGTCACGGTGCACCGTTTTCTATCCCGCGTCAAAGGTCTCATTCGACTCGGAAAATCTTTGCCGATCCCGTGAAAGCGATCTGTTTCTTTAACACCGAACGTACCGAGCACCGAGAACGGTACACATTGCCTTCTGACCTGACAAGATTCAATCTGTTTGGTTACAGTGTCATCTTTTACACTATACATTACTTCAATACAGAGATTTATTTAATAATTCGTTATTATAGTTCGACGCTCTGACTATAGATAATTCTTTAATTTTTCAAAGTATCATTCTATTTTTCTACAGCTGCAAAACATTAATTTCTTCTTTAATCGTGGGTGTCTATCTAGAATTTTTTGAAAATTTTCGAAAGCCATAATTGCATAAATAGCAAACAATGTTTCAGATGAGGTTGAATTTTTTTGAGAGGGGCACATTCTGATGGTACATTTTTTTGTAGGACGTGTGAAGGACATATGAAGGTCATTAATTTTTTTTAAATGGAATCATATATTTTTTATTGCATCAGCTGATGCTCCTTCATATTCTTTACAAAAAAAGGACTCCATAATATAATTTTCACTTGGGGCACTATCGTAATTATTGGCGCCATATGTTTTATAGATTTTTGTCGAGTATTTATGAAAAATTGATGTTGACGAATAGTCAACCTGAGGAGACAGGTTGTTTCCGTCGAATCAAACGCGGCCGAGTCGTCTCCAATTAGCACAATCCGAATTTAACATTACCAGCTACCTGTATCCGGGCGATATAATTGTTCCAGGCAAAGGATTAATTCCAGGTGAAGACAGGTGATGTAATTGGTCTCCTGAAGATGAAGTACCTCTGCTTCGAGCTGCGGGAATAATTTACGGTGCGCGCGCGCGACAGCGACGGCGACGACGACGACGCCTCCGACGCACACATACAAACAAGATCCAGAGGACACGATGCGTCGGTGCGAGGGACGATCGATTGCTCGATGGCGAAACGCCGTCGTACGCGGGACGCGCTAATTGAATATATTTATATCCGGCGTTGGGGTGGTTCTCGTGTTTCGACGCGTCCCCTCGAAAGCTCGGTAAATAATAATGCTTTGAAATCCGCCGCGACTGGATCTTCCACAAAGGAAATTCAATTACCAGCAACGAACAACGGACACGTTTCCCATTCTTCCGAAGCCCGGCGATCTTTAATTGGACGGTATAACGAGCCATCTTTCGTCCACCCGCACGGAAACAAATGACACTTTCACATCGATAAGTTCCGCGCCGGTAGTATTGCATCGTTGCTCGATATCGCCGATACTTTCCGTCTGACCAATAGGCCTTTTATCGATTGTCCAAAGCGTTTTCATTATTCAATCCTTTAAGTCTACCGTCAATAACAGATCTCATTGTACCGCGAGATCGTTTTAACACTTAGCACTCTGAGTCGCCACTAAAAAGAACCCTGCAATAATCATATGGAAAATCTATAAATATATGTATTGGACTATAATAATCTTTATATTGTCCATATATTGGACAATATATACTATAATATATATTGGACTATAATAATCAGGTCAAAAGTATTTATTTTTTGGAAAAATGTTTGAAACAAAAATAGTAGGGTTTCACAAAATCTGTTAGGTAGTGTTATTTTATTTTTGAATTTTGAATGATCTTGAAAAGGTCTGTGAACAGAAATTTTTCACAAATATCTTTGCGTGTCACAGCAGAGATAAGGATCGCAAAGTTCGTCACTCCCGTAATATTTTTTCACTCCAAACCCTCTGTTCGTGGTTAGTGTGAAAATCGAAGGAGTGGGGTGGTGGGAATAGGAATGCAGAAAGCGTGTAAAGTAAATATACTTCTCGATAACTGTCCATTATTGAGCTTTGTGCCCATTAAAAAGTCGAACTAATTTTACCGGGATAGATTTTCCATTATTCGAAATATTGTTTAGATTATTAAATATGTTGTACATTCAGATATCATACACAAATCATATTGATAAGACATTGTCCATCTTAGAATGTAAAATTGGTTCCTCGTGAATTGTTGTAAAAAATTGTGATCTACATAAATATCCACAGTTCGCTGATCAGCGTTGAATTCATTGGCACACACTGTTCAAGAATTCATGCCAGCCAGTGGCTGCATAAGTGAATCAGGAGTGGCGATGGTTTCTCTCGGCTATCTCGGGATCGAAATCGATTCTACGAGGCACGCGTGAGCAAGAGACAAGAGAACCCCAGCTGGATTATGCTCGAGTCATAAACCGATCCGTACACGGGCAAGGAAGGTTCCGACGGTTTTCACCGTCGACGAGAAAAGTGCATAGAGAGACGAGGATTTCTTTCGAACGGTAGCCAACTTCCGGTTGGCTCGGCTCTGTGAAAGCAGCGTCTTTTATGCACTCCACCTGGAAGAAGGAGCAGTCTGTGCATCAGTCGCTTGGCATCCGCCGGTGAATCCCGCCACGCGGAATAATAACTCGAATCAGTCGGAAATCAATAAACCGAGACGGTCGCCGTGAGGGTATTCGAGGGAACGCAGTCAAACAACTTCGTCCTTTGGTTTAATCTCGCGCGCCGCTCCACGGATTCGGCTTTTCCTCAAACTTAACCCTTAGAACTCCAGTGATGAGATTCAAAGTAGCCACTAAAAATTGCTACACCATTATTCAAAATATTCTTCGGATTATTAAATATGTTGGGATCAAGTCAATAAACTGCAGATCATTATGCATTTATGGCTTGTAAAAATTTTAAATATTTTTGATTTACAAATTTTATTATAATATCATTGCATAAACATCCCTAGACTATTAATCAATTACTAAACATTTAATTATTGTATAAGGTATTATATACAATGGAATTATTCTTGGTATGAAGAAACGTATGATTACTAGATAAAAGCTCCGACCGTAGAGGATTAAATTTATTATAAGTCCAGACTAGAGTTCGGTTACCTCAGAATAATATTTACGTTGATTTCTAGGTCTGAGATGTATTTACTCTTCTAATAGATCGACACCTGAGCGGAATCGCGTCAGGATTTGAGCCATAGGCTGGTTCTATTTAATTATGCCTGGAGTTTGAGTTGCAGGAGGATCGGTGAGTCGAGTCGACGGAGGAGGACGAGGTTTAAATTCGATTCAGTGTTCGAGAACCGTCCAAGGGTCGCCGATGACATCGATCAGTGGATCTCAAGGTGGCTTCCTTACTTTCCACGGGTTGTCGGCTGCACGGCTTCTCCGCTTTTCCGAGGGGTCTGGACGTCGGTGGACGATGCCCGGAAGGAATAATCCGCTTACGCTGTTCGTGCCAGGATTTATTTGGAATCTTAACCCCTCGGGAGTTCCCACTTGGATTGAATCGAGTCGGATCTACTTTAAATGCCCCGATCTCCGGCGGGTTTTTTCTTCCCCGTCTCCCCCTGGAAAGCTAGCTACCTCGTTCGTTTAATAGTCGAGCTTAATTCCTTTATTGCGCTGTTTGTTCGAGCCTCGGATACCTTGGCCCGGAACGCTGGTTATCCGATTGTCCTTTCCGGATTCGAGCAATGGGGTTGCACGTTCGACCTCGTCGTCGTTGCGACACTCTTGCGAGACCCTTTTTTGTTTTTCTCGTGGAATGCTCAGTAAAATCGGATACTGTTGTGCAGTACGTGATTCTTCGTGATCCAGTAAATAGGGGAGCGTGCATTGCGATTATTCCCTCCTTGCTTTCATTTTCAACGGAGAAAATTCATTTAACTGTTAACGCGTTCTCCACCAGGATCACATATACAGAAGAACCGAAAGAAGTATTTAAACACTAAATTTCCGATTAATTTCGGAATCAGAAGAAATTAGAATTTACGAAAAATTAAATGCTGTTTGTAAAAGTAATTGAAACCTTCGTTTCGATCTATCTCCATGCGGAGAATCATATTTACCCAGAGAAAGCGAAGATGAAAAGTTCATAGTTCATCGGTTAAGCCTTTGAAGTATACTACGACTAAACGTGTCACGGAATAACGTATAAATCTGATTCCAACGACGAACTTTTTCACCGTAGGTGCTACGAAAATATATGTGTTTGACTGTAATGTTTTCTCTTCGAATATACGTGCCTTTGTGAAATCTGTAAATAAAACCATATTAGCCTACTGGTACCTCGTTCGTAAATAAAGCTATAAGGTCATATAAAAAATAAATATTGTATTGACCTACTGCGTTAGCATGGGCCAGTCATATTTTCAAGTATATACGTATTTACCTATGCGGATTTTTATAAATATTATCACAGGCTCCAAATATTAATAAAAAAAATTCTGACGAACCTCAATCGAATTTCTTAATCTATAAAAATCAATATATAAATTTTTTTATATAAAAATCAATATTAACCTCAGATATTAAATTTTAGTTGATATACACAAATTGTATGCCAAGTGTAAACCCAGTGAATCCCTACAAATATGGCGGCGTATATCGGTACGGTCCAATCGTTTCGCAAGGAAGCACCAGCTCCGAGAAACGATGGAGCCGCGTCTATCAATCGATGTCAGTTCGATCACCAATTCCGAACGTTCGCGGCACGGTTCCGCAGCTCTAAACGAAAACGCGCTCGAGATGCCAGGCCGAAGAAGTATAATTCGGCCGAGCTTCCTCGAGACAGCGTGTTTTAAATCAGAGATCAAAAGCTCTGATTTTCTGGCACGGAGAGCGCCGCGTCTAACAGGTAGACCGGAAAACAGGAAACGAAACAGGAAGAAGGAGAGACGCGACCGTAAAGGGTTAGAAGCTACGCGTCCGCTCCTAGCTATTTACACAAGCCCCTTTGAGGCTCCTGCGAAGTTAAGGAGAGGGTCGTGCCCTCGATAAAAGGAGGACGTACGGTTGATCAGAAAAATAACGGGTTATATTCGGAACGCCTTTCCGAGCTGCTATTTGACCTTTCAAACGGTAATGATCGAGTCGCTTCCTTTTCCTTGAACCTACGGTGGCAGCGATGCACTTGCGTGCATCCAAGGGACTGTCGCAAAGGTTGACACACCGTATCACTTGGGACAGTGCTTTCGTCAACTTTATTTCCGTTTATAAACGAACTTTTCACAAACAATAGAAGCAACAAGTCGTGTTCCGTGTAGCTGTGCCAAGCAAAAACTATTAATAAGTCCTAAAAAAATTTTATTGTATTTCTTCTTGTTCGTTATCAGCTGAAAATTTGGTCTGCGTACTCCGATTTTGATGAAATTTTAATATGTTATAGATTTCGATATTTTGAACAATTTTTTCCTTTTCCAATATAGGGGGGTCGCTTTTAGTTTTCGAGATATTTGCAAAAGACTATTGCTAATGCTGTATTCAATTTTTCGTATTCCTGCATGCTCCGCGGCTTTCTCATTTATCATTTTATTTATCTGTATACCCACATCTCTACAGCGTCAAAATGTAAACAAACGCCGTAACGGGACAGATTTACGTTGCCACGGAGCCTGCAGGAATACGAAAAATTAAATACAGTATTAGCGATAGTTTTTTTCAAATATCTCAAAAACTAAAAGCGATCCTCCGATGTTGGAAAAGGAAAATGTTGTTCAGAATGTGTTGCTACATAACATATTAAAATTTCATCAAAATTGGAGTACGCAGACCTTTTCTATATAATTCAATTTATGATCTGAATGTTTACTATCTGTTTGCAACATATGGTTCCTTTCAAACTTATTCTCTTTAGGACGAGTAAAAGGTGTTGATGTGAAAAGACTTTAACAAAGATATTCGTTGTTATGGACAATTTTGCGGCAAACTTCTATACTTTTATACACCTTGTACATATACTTTCATGACCGATCGGAGATAATTTCGCGCGACGCGGTGCGATCGTTAAACATGGTGACCTGACGAAGCAATAACCACACGTAATTTCGACTGCATCGGCGAGCGGTTTGCAGATGGCTTGTTGACAATTCCGATCGTGAAAGGTGACGATGGAGAGGGTCCAGTTTGATAGTTTCCGAGGGGTATCCTCGCGCGTGTACACGCACCGCGTAACGGACTCGGATTCGCGTGTATTTACGACTCAGATGCGCGTCGCTCACGGCTCCTGGTATAAAAGCCTAGAAAACAGGCCGGAGAGTTGCAGTTCTCGCTTGGCCGCCTTAAATACCGTAATGGGAGAGATGAGATTCAAGGTAGAGTGTCGGTGTGCGAGGAAGAGTTGTCGGGAACGGGGTTGGAACGGGGAGTGAGCGGGGAATCGGATAGGAAGAGGGGCGGAAGAAAGCAAAAGGAAGGAGAACGAGGAGAAAGTGCTCGTTAAGGAACGGTTTACTTTTTCTCGAACGCGGGTGGAGAAGGAACGAAGGGAGAAAGAAACGGAAGTGAGGACGCGCAGGAACCGAAAAACGGAACGGTGATTCCGTTGGAAGACGCTCTCTCTAATTGATAGTAATTTCAAAAATATAATTAGCTCTGCCAGATGAGCGTGTCCCCTCGCCGTCTATAGGCCTCGTTAAGCTGCTCGAGAACGAAGTAAATAATTTCGCGAGACTCAAGATGGCGGCGCCCGCCACCACGTGCGATCGTAGATCCTTTGCACAAAGTGTTTCCACTCTTGCAAATTAGAAGCAACGTATGCGGAGTCGCTGAACGAACAAACGAAATACGATTCAGTCGATGCACCGTGACCAATCGTTTCCAATAACCCCGTGTGCCGCGACGATCGCGTAGGATTTTACATTCCTGGCATGAAGTACTTTAACATTTAGACAAATGCGGAGTCCATTTACAATGGTCGACAGCTGCGGTTTTTTTTTGAACTTGGAAGCAACGTGTGCGGAGTTGAACGAGCAAAGAAAATACCGTTGAAAGATATATTAGATCAATTCTGGCTCCGTTTTCTAATTGCTTCTGTCGATGCGTCGTGGTCAATCGTTTCCAATAATTCGGCCGCAACGACCGAGCAAACGAACCGTGACGCGTATAAAGGGAGCAGGCGGAATTGAATTTCGATCCACAACGAAACGCGAAACTTTTATTGGCTTGTATAATCGACCAGTCGGCTCTGTTTTCAAATCGGAAGTCACCGTTGCTCTCCCGGCCGACGTAATTAAAACGGGATACGTCTCAAGCTTCGCGTTTCGTCTCTTCTTTCTCCCTTTCAACGACGATTCTCTCGTCTCCCTCGTGAAATTCAATTTTCCAGTCAATCTTACCCGTGTGTTCAACGTCCCTTTACTCTGACCACGTACAATTACATTCGAATCATCCTCTTGTCGACCAAGTAAATTCTTCCTAGCGTGACCAACAGGACGAAATTAAAACATTTCGGATACTATACAATTTTTATTTTCTCGCTACGAGGAAAACAAACGCTGCATCAAATTCGACAGAATTTTGTAGGATTTTTTCTTACTCCACATCTAAAAAGGCTGCCACCACCGAAAACAAGATTTCATTTAATTCTACGTTCTTCAAATTTGCCTATAAAAATGGAAAATTCCATAATCATCCGCAGTCCAATAATATAACTACACTGCAGATCTATATACAAAATAGAAATATTTGCCAACGATTGTGAGCAGCAAGAGTTAAATAAAAAGTCACTTCAACCCTTAATAGATTTTTCACATTGACAACGATATAACAATATTCCTAGATTTTTGTAATCTTTCACTGTGCTTTATATTTCACCCAGTCAATCTTTTCATAAATGCATAAAAATTCGCAGAATAAATATAACATTAAATCTTGAATTAACTTTACAATAATTTTGGCCACTGGACCACTGTGTCTTGATGCCAACGATCGTTAGAGACGAATAGGTTTATAATTCTGGGGAAGTCGGTCAATTAGACGTCACCCTGTTTGACGGGCTGCCTCGGCTAAGTTACTATGGAAACTTTTTTGCAGGTCGTGATCGCCTTGATCGTCACGTTGGCTGCAGCTGATCGATCGCGTGCCGGCGTGATATCCTCGGAAGGAGATGTTTTCGACGGACAACAGGTCTCGTTGGACGAGACAGCGGAGATACACCAGCTCTCGCTCGCCAGCTCTTACGTGCAATTCCACGGACCCGTCGAGGGGCCCGAGTACCAGGTGAAAGTGCCACAGCAGTACGACGACGGGAAAAATCTGCACGGCCAGGGTCACGACTACACGGTGGACTACGTGGCGCATCCGAAATACGAGTTCTCGTACGGCGTCGAGGACCACCATACCGGCGACTTCCACACCCAAAAAGAGACCAGAGACGGTGAGCGAACGGAGCAGGTGTTACCAGAGGGGTTTGCATTAAAAATTTGCACAAATACGAATGATTCTACATTTACGATTTCGTAGAAACTGACATTAAAACTCTCATAAAAATTGACCTTCCAGATAAGGTCAGAACTACCAGAAACTTATTTAAGAAGACTGTATATACAATACAGTTATGCATATAATTGATCACACACATTTTCAATCAGAATAACCTTTTTGCGAATGGATCGAAAGTGGTTTTATTTTATTGGCAGTTGTAAAATCACGAGAAATTGCAATTATACCAGTTTTGATCGTTTATAATTCGTAAACCAATTTCAATTAAAATTTCAGAACGTATATAATTTACACGAGTCTACAGAACACATCTCTTAAACTTTCGTTATTGGCCCAGCTAAAAAAAGTTGTAAAAATCAATTTTCGCTATCGTTTTTCACAATTCCGATCAAATGCATTTTGTCAAAATATTTATTAAACCTAATTTACTAAACTAATCCTTCTAGCCTTACAGAGAAATTGAAGTCGTTTGGTCCATTCATAAAAAAGTTATTATGTGTCGCAGTGAACGTACAAAATACATGTACAAAACATGTAAGATGTATTACAGGTACGGAGTAATTGCAAACAATTTTTTGTCTACTGTATAAGTTTCGGGGTCCGGGGCATCAGAGCTGACTCAAACAGCAGATACGCCCGAGGCCACCGTGTGTCCCCGGTCGACCCGGTGAAAAATTTTCCACGTGGCCGGGCTCCTTTGAGAGCTTTTGCGAATTTCGCTCTAAGAGTGAGACCCTGCTGCGACCCGGTCGCGAGAGAAATTCGCTTGGACGCGCACCATGAATATCCGAGGAGACACAGCCGAGTTGATACTCCGCGGTCGACTTTAATATTCGGACAACGTGCTGTTTTATAACGCGCGGGGACACAGCTACCTGTTTTGAGCTCTCGCCTGTTCTCTCCGACGTGCTACACGGCCCGCTCAATCGACTTCCCTCGGTTTCTCTGTGTTTGACGCGCATAAAACGTGCAATGCCGTGCGCCAATAGCGCAGCGCGGTGCTTAATTCATCAGTGACGGTGCTCGACTACGCCCGATACGTTCTAGCGCTCCTAATAATTTCATTCGATGGTTTCACGCGTCGCTTCAAATTATGCTCGATTTCTACGTTCCCATGTTTCCCAAAGTACACCGTCTCGGTCGTATTTGTTGAGAGCTCCGGGTTTAAGCCGATTAAAGTCTACAGAGCTGGATTCAGCGGGCGTTGACATAGTAACCAGAGGTAATACCAAATCATAAATGCGTTCTCATTGGAACCGTGCAAAGTCAAACCTTCTATTATGCTTATAGAACGCGATATTCTAATCGCTTGACTGCGGATCTTTATGGAAAACAAACATGTTGTTGAACGCAATTATATTTATTTTCGAAGCAATTTTTTCCATGCTTTTAATTATCCACTTGCTCCACTTTGCCGAATGCGTTTCTATAATTTCATTCGGCTTTGAAATACTGTGAAAACTCAGCAATTAATTTTTACTCACTCTACTACCACAATTAAACATTTCGGTAATTAAATAGAAAGCTCTGCGTACTCCAATGTTGATGAAATTTTAATATGTTATACTGCAACACATTCTGAACAAGTTTTTCCATTTCCAATATAGGGGTGGCGCTTTTAGTTTTTGAGATATTTGCAAAAAACTATTGCGAATACTGTATTGAATTGACGGGCGTATAAAGATAAATAAGATAAATGAGAAAAATAAATGATAATAAATAAATGAAAAATAAATTCCTATATTAGAAAAGGAAAAAGTTGTTCAAAATGTCGAAATCTATAACATATTAAAATTTCATCAAAATCGGAGTACGCAGACCTCTTCTACATAATTACTAACATTTATTTTTTGCTACGCGGTTCAAACATTGCAAGTTCCACAACGTTACTTTTAATTAACACAGTAAGTTGATACGCCAAGCTCAGAGTATATCTACTTTCCGTCAGTAGACAGCATCCCTTAAAATGTCAGATCCCAATACACCCTGTACTGGCAACAGTTCCCGAAATGACCAATTGTCGAGATTGAGAAAGCGTGTTCGCAGAACAGTCGTAACAGAATCGCATCGATTGCGCGACGCCAGAAAAATGCATCCCCAAACAACAACCGAGTTTCGTAGTTGGTCTCGCCGCTAACACGTTGAACCGGCGTAGCGCGGCACGGCGTCGGGGAACTTTTCATCCGGTTAGAACGTTGACGCCAGTTAACCAGAAAATCGACTTACACGAAAATATCCCGAGTGTCGCTCGGTTGTAAATAAGGAGAGAAGACGCGGCTTACGTAGTCTCTCGCAGATCTCCTCCCCTCAGCCAGGCTCCCTCTTCTATTAGCGTAGTTACTCTATCCAGCCCCGTTATGCTAATAGCCACTCCAGCCCAGAATTTCTCCGAGAGGCGATTACGTCTCGTTACCAGGTCCGGGAATTGGTTTTGCGGTAACCATTTGTCCACGAGCGTTCGTTTTCACCGTAGGAAGCAGCGTGTCCGGCGAGTACAGCGTGAAGGAGCCAGGCGGCCAAGTTCGGGTCGTCAGATACCGGGCCGACAAGGACGGATTTCATGCTGAGGTGCACACTTCCGGTGAGAACGATCACACAACCGGCGTTCATGGTGGTCAAGGCCAGACTCGGGTTCACGAGCATCAATCGTCACTGCACCAGGAACAAGATGTTCACGATTACGCCACTTCCTACGTCAACCAGCACGCGTACTGACATACCGACCGTCTCGGACCGTGTCGTCGCTTGTTCCTGTACACGGAAATGTTGCACGGTGCGTTGAAAAGCCCGTGTTCTCGAGGAAATTCCATCACTAGAAAATTATAGTTCCACTCAACATCTGCGGATTCGTGTTAGGCCGTTCATTTTTCCATGGATATTAGGTAGGGGTGTTCGGGTACCCGAATTTTCGGGTTCGAGTCGGGATCCCGAAAGTTTATAAACTTCGGGTACCCGAATTTTCGGGTTCGAGTTGAGTCGGGAAATTTGTTCGGGTTCGGGTTGGGATCCTGAAAGTTTATAAACTTCGGGTACCCGAAATGGCAGTCGGGTTGGGTCGAGTCGGGGTCCCGAAAGTTTGCAATATTCGGGTAACCGAAGTTTCAGTTCAATCTTTTATTTTTACTAGCATAAAACGGACTGGTAACGGACTATTGAGTAACAATATGATGTAACAATATTGAATGTACAGTTGAATTCACAGTTTCACTTTTCAGCTCACAATAATAGCCGATGTTTTCAGGCTCCCGGACACCTCTATAAGGAGAATCGCCGTGGACAACGCGTGTACATTGTAAATATAGGTCACACTTCTGAATAAATTAGCCGAGTCGATCCAGCCGGTTGTTGTCTCTATGCCGCTAATCATGGCGTCGACAGTAACGACAACCGTCGACCTGGCAATTTTGCGATATCGTGTGCCTGCTCGCGCAGCATTCACGCGACAGCTAACCGGTGCTCGCGGAACGATGCGATGCCTATCTGAATGGAGATCGGAAGATGATGGGTTGACCGGTAATTGGCGGCAATAGCTGCCGCAATTTGTATAATGAGATCCGTTTGCCAATGTTTTCGTTCGTCGATCTTTGCACGCGTCCTTACTTCTCAGTGTTAGCTGTACAGGGTGTGTTGGAACGCACGGGAAATTCGAATATACGATCTTGAAAATGTAGTAAATTTCCATCGTATCATAGTCTTAAACAATAATTTCAATTTTTTATATAATATACGAATTACGAAAGCGTTCCTCGGTGTCAAATTGACACAGTAATAAAAGATAGCTGAAACAACAAGGAAAATAATTATTGTTCGATGTTTTTTCAATTAAATCGACGAGTCAACATTTACATCTTAGGTTTTTCGGTTGTGTTTTGCATTGAAAAAATAAATTGACGAAGGTTGAACTAGAAGCTGGTGATTCTATTATACTAAACTTAGCCAGTGACTGTAGGCTGTGCGAATTATATATGTTCTCTTCTGTAAATTGTACGAAGTATTCCGTCCTATTATTTTGCCCTGTATCCTAGATCCAAGAAGATGACAATTTTGTCATCTGTTGTGTTCCATGACGAATCTCTACAGGGGTCGTGATCGGGCGAGAACTATAATATCCCGTGACATGATTACTCGGTATTAGAAGGGCCGAAAAGAGCCCCGATGAAAACGGATCTCGGCCACTCCCGTGACACGCGGGCATGTCGTTAAGGCGCGTCCCTTCTGATCAATTCGATACCGGCGTGGAACGTCGTTATCGCGAATGGATAAAGACAAAAGGGGAAAAAGAGGGTAATGGGATGGGGGTGGCAGCAGGAGCGAAAAGGGAATAACAGAAGAGGAGGGGGGGCGTCGATGATAAAAGAAAGGCGCGTCCGTGCGCTAACAATGCCTCGAATGCATGCCGATAGAGGGAACGGAGAGAGAGAGAGAGAGAGAGAGAAAGAGTGGAAACAAAAAGACGAGCGACTCGACAAAGATAAGGGCTCTCGAGAGGTCCTTGCCGCCCTTGCGCTCATATTACTTCGTTAAAGTACTAAGGTGGCCCTCTGATAAGAGGGGTCTATTCTTTCACCCGGCGAGAGAAGATGTCCTTCATAGATAACAGACCATCGGACAACCCTTTCGACGTGCCCAACACATCAAACTTTTACCGTCCATAAACTGGCTTTTTCGAGCTTCTCAATGGAATCACTGTTTTTACTTACACCTTTTTACGCGAATTCCTGAAAGCGAAATAAGTAAACTGAAGCATACGCTGTGGCCTTTTTGCCGAAGCCTTCGCGAGCGCTGACTTTCGCATCCTAGAGTTGCTTCGTCGGAACAGGGTTGAGCTGAGACTATCGATCCCTGGAAAATATTGAATTTCGAATGTCTCCTTTTGTTATACATTCTGAGTCAACTAATGTTTGTCCATACAATAATAAATAGACTGCGAATCTTTATGAAAACTAAAAATTTTCTTTTAACAATTTAATACTTTAATTAAGAATTTAATTGAAACTTTCGATTCGGGGCTCTCAAAATTTCTAAAAACAAAATCATTCACTTTCAGGAATATTGGTAATACGAGGTTTTTAGAATCTCTGATAATTAATCTGTAAAATAAGAATTATCTGCATCGATTGCAAGAAATAGAAACTAAATTGAATGTTACGTCGTCCTTTAATTATTTTAATAGATGAGAAGTCATACAGTGACATCTTCAATATTTTTAATTTCACAAAAATTTCGAATTTCATTTAATCAATGTTACTGTAAATGCATAAAGGTTCGCAGTCTAACAATAAATTATAACAAATATGTACGATAAATTTGATCTGAAAGTACATATACTCCCTTATCAATTTTACAATCGACTACAGTGATTTTCATATTAACCACGAACCAGACTATGGCGATATCATTTAAGGTGAAGGAAACGAGCTACCTGTTTCGCCGTAAGTACAAGATCGGTAACAACGCGATTGGAAAAGTGATTACCGGCTCGAAGGAAGTGGCCCGGCACAAAGTATAACGATAACCGAAGCTGAATTGGTTTTGGGGATGTTTCGCGTGACGTCGCCGCACGTGGCGTTGAAGCCGCGATAATGGCGGAATAGATACTCGAAGTTCGTACGGAGTTCCGGGGGACGCGGTAATTTCCGGCCGATCGCGGCAACTGCTAATTACCGCTGGCATTGCGCTGCGATTACTTCACTTGAGGGTCTCACGAATCGTCGTTGGTGATCGAGGGTTACAGTACATAGCCACGACGTCCCCCTCTCGCACGAAAACCCACCCTCCTCGACGTCGCGTACTATTACCGGGCTGCAGAAAATTCCAACATCACTTTCAGTGACGTGAAAATCCTTTGACACGATATTGGATTACATGTTGCAACTGCTCGATGGATGGAATGAAATTACAACGGTAGTTGTTTGAAGCAAGGGGATCAAGCAAAGAGCTGTTTGTATACGTACTTTCCATTTGTTTCAGGAAATTGTTGAACATTATTAGTGGTTCATAGTAATTAATTATGAATACATTTATTAAGTGTTCACAAAAATCTGTACAAATTTTCCGAAATACCCATTGGTTTAAATGAAAACATACATTTTATAGCACCGCTTGATGCATCTCGATATTCTTTGCAAATGATAAACAATAGATTCAGAGACTTTTGTCCGGAGAATAATTTGTTATTCAGATTCCTCATCGATATCGATTCTGACTCGATGACTTCGTGATCCGTGCGCCGTGTAAAGCGAGTTAGACCGCACAGAGAGATAAGTTTCGAGCACGGTTGTACCGAGCCATTTAAAGACCGCGGCATAATTAATTGACGCTCGCAATTATCGCGTTTAACCGGCTAATTTCGAGCCCGGTTCACAACGGCGCCGAGTGCATCGGGCATAGTAACTTCGTACGGCGTACAGGCGACCGACCGCGTAATGCTAAGTGGCATCTGGTCAGTACACCGAATTGATACACTCCTGGTTCTGTCTGACATTGGCGTGTGTGTTCGCGTGTTCACCAAGGTTGCGATGATCGGTCACGTACCTGCCCCGGGTTCCATTCAATGGCGAACCAGAAACTGAAAATAGTGAATGCGAAAACTATGTACTCTTGCGTTAATTAACCGTCACTCGAGGGCTCCAGAATGCGTTCAGACTGGTGTCTGTTCTCGACGCTCTGCTTTTTGGAAAAATTTATTAAACACTCTGTGGCTACGAAAAATTTGATCTTGACATATGTTGTCAAGGACAACATTCTGAACAACTTTTGTCATTACAACTACCCGGTGCTCGATCTTAGTTTTCGAGATAATTGCAAAAAAACTGTATTGAATACTGAAGCAGGAAATTGAATGTAATACTAGCATTAGTTTTTTGTAATTATCTCGAAAACTAAAACCGGGCAGCAGGTAGTTGTAATGAACAAAGTTGTTCAGAATGTTATCTTTGACAACATCTGTCAAGGTCAAGGAGTTGCCTCCTCTAAATTTAAGGTTTATCGAAATTGCTAAGCGAACCATGTGAATCACTGTCAAAAATCACCATGATTGGAGAGTAGCAGTTCATACCATTCTTAGTAAGCTTCGCGACAACGAAATTACAATTACCCCGCGATAACGCAGCTGACACGTTGCAGAATTAGCAAAGACAAACTGTGTTGTGACCGTGCGTCAGTACATAATGGGTCTTCGACAGCAAGTAGAACAGGTCTATCTGTTGTCGGACCAGTGAACAGGAACGAGCCATAGTCAGACAAGTGTACTATGAATTTACAAGTAGAATGGGGACGGAATATTGTGGGCTGACTAGAACAGAGACGTAACGTTATCGGAGAGCTAGACTTACGATGGAATACTGTTGTGCACAAGTAGAATATATGAACGGAGCATAATATCCCTTGTCCAATTACGAAACAAGTAGTATAAGAAGGAAATATAGTCGGACAAATAAAACAGTAACGAATTAGGATAATCACTAAAATTGTCCGAATACGTGTGTCATTGGAACTGAATTACTCGACACCGTTGTAATCGTATCTTCGTACAAAGTGTATAACGGAAAATGCATCACATAAAACGAATGCACGGTGGAATTAGCATAAAAACTTCGTAGCGCATTCATTGAAATGTATGCACGCACATATTACTGTGTGTTCCGACAACATTTTGAAATGGAATTAAAATAAATGCCGCGAACCTGTTTTATTAGCGTTTTAATACGGTTTAATGCATTTCCAATTTGCATTCGCTTTCATATACGTACGAATTTATGTCACAGAAATGATATATTAATGCATTTATCTTGTTGAACGTATTTTTACACGCAGTTCCCTTTTTTTCGCTGACTGTAATCAAACGTAGAACCATTCTCTCGTCGGGCGCTATTCCTGATTTAAAAGCAGCTTCGTGTCTACCGGTTTCGATATACAGGAAAAATATAAAAAGATAGTGTAGGTTTTTTAATAAAAAAAATTAAGGGGTAAGAAACATGCATGCTCTAGAATATACTTTTGATTACAGCTTTGTCGCGTGTAGCATGGAGACGAAGGGGCCCTGGGAAAAGTCTGGCGAGCATTTAACGGGGTCCCGTTCCATCTCGGCGACAAAATAACCATTGTGCTCCCGTATCTACGCAGTGAATGGAACGCAGACGTTTGGTTGGGCCGACGTGCAGCCGACACGACTCAATCTTCGCCTGCACTTTGCATGCGAAATCGTCGAGCTGCACGTGCGCGCATCCGTTTCACAGGAAGGCGCTCGCATGTCTAATATCTCGCTGACTTTCCGAACGATAAACGGGCTCGAATCCGCGCCCGCATTCCGCTCGTTGATTTCACTTGAATTTTCGCGACTCGCGGGCCTGTCTTATCATAAAACAGTCCGGGAACAACGAGGGCACGGGAATGCAATGCCGGTTGGATACAATTTTTCGCTTCTCCGCGGGAACAGGCTGCGAGGGAACGATTAAGGCTTTTAATTTACGCGCTTTGTTCTCACTGACAAACGGCGGGGCAAACAAAGTTCCCTGCTCGGACTGTGTATTGATAAAAGTTCCGAGCCGGTGCATTATGCGTCCGCTACTGTGAAGCTACGCTTTCCGACCGGCCCGCGTCTCGCATTTAATCTCTGCCCCGGGTTTCCGCGGGCCCACCGGAACCCCGACCGCAAAACTATGCTCTAACAGACAACGCGTTTACAAAATTAATGCCGACTAATATTTTCACGAGGTTCACCGGTCCCGTGAAACTTCGTGCCTTTTTATTAAAGCGTATCACGATCTGAAGAATTATTCACAAGACCCGACCATCCCCCACACACTCTGTTACATTATTATTTGAACGCCTTGCCTACGGAATTCGTGGAACAGCTCCGTGGATGCCGCGAGCCAGCAAACTTTAAACAAACTCAGCCTTTCTGTGTCCCGACCATTCTCAAAGACTTCTTTATTCTCCTGTAATTTGGTGGAACTAGGCCACATCATTTCTTTTTTTTCGAGAATTTCTCGCGCGTGTAATACGCTCCGCGGTTGTTTCACTTCTTGCCTAATTCAATTTCATTACAAGGGCTCACATTGAAAACTACTATTTCATACCGCCTCACAATTTGGATTGAAATTGGCGGAAAATAAGGTGGACTTGTCGACGAGTGACTTTTTCAATCATTTTCAGGCACACAAAATATTTTAAAGTCCCAGTCCGACCGTAGTGATCTTGAAAAAATAGGGAACACTGCGGAAAGTGACAAAAAATATAGTGGACACATTAGGGTGTGTCGTATTAAAAAAATAGAAATCCCGAAGCCCGAGCAAATTTACCAATAAATACCTGAACGGCATAACGTATTTCAGGAAAACTATGTTTAATTGACAGAAGGGACTGGAATGGAGAGCATCGTGCCGAGACACTATTCCGAAGATCCGCGAACGACACCGCAGTGACAAAAGTGTTATTGAAACGACATGGTACCTCAAGACTGACTGTGTCAGATCAAAGTTTTAAACAAATCATTTTGATTAAGCATTTCGAGGAACGTTCGATCCACACGACTCGTACCTTCGATCAAACTTGAGGAACATCCCGACGATGGTTCAGCAATTTCTCGTGTTCGAGGTAGCTGTTCTCGTAGATGCCAGTTAAGTGGGTAGAAGGAAGAGCAATTCGATAAGTAAACTGAACGAAGGAGAACACGAGCGAGAAGGGTGACGAGGTGAACGGTAATCGCAAAATGGTAGGAGAGAGTTGGAACGAAATGAAACGGAGGCTGTGTTTAAGAGCGAACTGAATCAATAGCTCTACCCTGCGACCCGTAGGCCAAATGTAGGTCATACCGTGATCCCTTTTTCCTCCTCTATTCCCTTTTACCGCTACTCCTCTCCGTCTAGCTTCTCCCTCTCTTTCCTCTCCTCTCCGTCCTCCTACCTCTCTGCCATACACGTACACACACACACACCCCTTTCGTCCTGCCGGGTTTCTCTCTTTTTCATCGTTTCCCTGTCACGGTGTTCGTTTCCCTAGCGGGAGGTGCGCCGGTATATTATTGCATCGGCACCCGGTCGCAGCGCGCTCGTTGCCGGTTTATACATTTTTCATAAATAAATTCCACGGACGTTCCAAAGTCGGCCTTACCACTCACTACCGGCGTATATACGCCCGTGGAATTACATATTTGACTGCAGCGCTACGCCGGATACTACGGTCTCCAAGTACCACCCAGGCCGGTTGCATCGTTCCGCGCTCTTCATTCCTCGTGATCTACGATCGAGGCCGATACGGTGCAACGTCCTCGCTGCTACGGCTCAGACAACACCCATTTCAGTTTCGAAGTGTCCAAAAAATCGACCACCCATTTTTTCCATTCAATTGGAATGTACATGTAGCCTTTCTATACCCCGTTGAACGTACAGTCACCCAAGCTTCGTGTAATTAAAATAAGATTTTGGGGGTAGTTCATAGTAATATTATTTGTAATACAATTATGACGAATACATGAGATAAAGTAATTATTTATGTGTGTAAAATATACTTTTACTAACAAACGAGAAATACACTGCAAATTTGACCACGAACAATATATTCCACATACAAACATTGCACCCTTTTTCACCACCTTAGAGAATGAATTTTTTAAAATGCCGAAATAGGTGTTTGATTAATTATATCCATGAGCATTAAGACCATTTTTTAAACAAATCTGACCACAAATAAAATATTCCTCATACAAAAGTTTCAACCATTTTTCACCCCCTTAGGAGTTCAATTTTGAAATATCCTTTTTTATCCCTTGTACAGATCATAAAGGAAACCTCTGTGCAAAACAGCTTCCTAGGACCAAAGGTTTAGCCTGAGCGTTGTTTTCTAAATATATTATTTCTAAATATATATTCTTCGTTTTTAAATACTTACAGTTTGCGACATCCATAAAAATCGCGAACGTGTGCAATCATCTAATAAAATATTATGTCGGCCAGGAAGTCTTCCCGCGAAAAAATATTTCCGAAACGGTTGACTTCTCGACGTACGTTTACCAAGGCTTTTCCACTCGGCACAGTATTGTCCTACGTAGCAATATTGAATGGTATTATTGGAACACTCTGTAAATATCTGAATCCATCGCGAGGGAAGTTCAGTGCATCAGAAGCAGGAGTTTCGAACATTAGCCACATACCACCGGGAGCATAATAAACTGAATGGCAGAGTGGCACGAGCTCGTGTGGATCGGCAAAAAAAGAAGCGTCCTTTAAAAGTCTCACGTTCGAAATCCATCATCCGTTCGTCTTCAAGGTAAAGAGAGAAAGTTACAGTGAGTCTGTGCGCGCGCTTTTCATCATTGCCCGGCGAATCCAGTCAACTTTCATCATTATTCTTGTCGTGACACGAAGAGAAGATCCGACGCCGCTTTCTTGTCGAGTTTATCTTTACTTGGTCTTTAATTATGCCCAGAAGCCTCTCCGCAGCGACGTATTTATTGAGCGCACGATATATAACCCACGTCTTAACGAGTTCCAGACCTCGGTCATACCCGTAGTACCTTATATTAACCGTCCAAGACGCGAGAAGAATCCCTGCTTGTACTACAAAGGAGCGAGACTTTTGTTTCCATTTTTATCAATGAGAACCGCTTCCGTTGTCTCCGGTAACCTTGTTACTAGAAAATATAAAACGACTGCCAGTGAAAGGAACGTTTGCGTCTGTTAAGGAAATCGGAGAAAGATAAACCAGTTTATCCAACTCACTCGGGAATGTACACAGCTGAAATTGTTAGACAAACGGTGCTAAACAATGAATTTTCTCGTACCGTTATAACGGTCAGAGTGGTAAATATTCTCTGTTATAGTTACCGATCAACATTGTGTTTCCATAATAGAATTATGAGATTCTGTGTTAGCTCTTAAACAGGCATTGTTTCAAATACAAATAATCAATGAACCATTTAACACGGTTAATGCTGTGGTGGAAATTGTTGTTTATTTAAAGTCTTAAAATTGCATGAAATATATTCGCTTCCATTATTCGAAGTAGCTATTAATAATATTCATTAATGATTTCGAACAATTCTATTCACCGATACTCTGGATGGTTGAAAAAGTAGGTTATAGAAACGAAGGTCGTTCGAGGTCGCAACCACAGATCTCTCGGCGAAACCATTGAATCAAACGACTTACGCTTTTGTTTACCACGTGTGAGACCACTTGGAAATTCCAATAAACAGAGACAGTCGTTCGCGAGAGGGTGTCGAACAGAAATAAGCGTGGTAAAAAAGCAGCGAAAGGAGGTCACCGAGCTAAAAAAAGAAGGGAAGCCGCGCTTTAGTTAGCGACCGGTGATACTTTCGTATAGTTCGTTGTTAGGGAATATCGTCCGGGTTATCGGTTCGGCCGGGTGTACTTTTCAGATTTTCGTGAAAAAACAAACGCGGGGTTCGGTAAAGAACCGTAGATTACACAGCAAATAAAATCGAACCCATTCCGGCGAATTCAAACGGCGGTTTTCCACCAATCCGACGCTCTGTACGCGGGCACGTACACGCAATTCCGATTTAATATCGGCCCGGCAAACAAGCACGGGATGGCCGGGCCGCGCGCTTTCGAACAGGCTCGCGAAACCAAATGTCACCATGAAATCGCGTGATAACAGCGGAATTAACGCGTTACTTCAACGGGCCGGTTGTAACGAGAGCAATCGGTAAATTCATCCGTCATTGACTGTGCAAACGAGCTTGCGAACTCCCGGCCCGAAAATAATTGCCGTTAATGACGGTGGAGCCGTTGCGCGACGAATAACAAAGACTGGGATCGGTCGGACGCCGCGAGGACGAACGTTTTTCGCAAGCCGAACCCGTCGAAACGATCCCCGTTCTTCGCCAGGACACGGATTCACCCGTTCCTCCTGATCGAATTAGCAGCTAACAAATTAACAGTGTCCTGGGCGCGTTGTCGCCATCCACGGAAAGCAAAATTGCCACGAACCATCAGCCTTCTGGCGCTTCCTGCCGATTGAAATGCACCGGCCGAGCTACGCGACCGTCCACCACGTTCTACGCTGCCAATGGCAAACCTATTGATTATCCGCTCGCGTTTCTACCGCGTTGTCCAGTTGCGGGCCGTTTCATTATGATTGCAACGCCGAAACAGTCGTCACCTAATCCCCAGATCGCCGTGCCGCGGTCTCTGGCTCTGCCTTCTACCAAAAATCACCCCTACACGCTGAAGACGACATAGAGATTCCAGGCAAATAGGAGTTGTACTACAAAACAGTAAAAAAATACTTTTCTGTTAATTCTAGTAGCGTGTAGAATTAATTAATTATTATTACTAGTCTGCCTTCTACCAAAAATCACCCCTGCACGCCGAAGACGACACAAAGAATCCAGGTAAACAAGAGGTGTACTACAAAACATTAAAAAATTATACTTTTCTGTTAATTCTGGTTCCATGTAGAATTAATTAATTATTATCCCAAGATTTACACCTACATGGAAAAATTCCAGTCTCTACTAATTGTGTATACGAGTTATTGTCCTCCCAAGTGACACCTTGTGTGCAAGAGAGATCTACATACACTAGCTATATCATAATTAATCATTGAGCAGGAATTACTTAACATAAATTTTAGAAAATGCTACATAATATATTTAAGAATTTAGTATGCGTTTGTTATGGATGTGGTTTTATGAATGAGGATGAGGACGTAAAGTGTGAAAGACGATCTATGTTGACGAATGATTTATGATTGAATGACGAATGTGTGTCGTAAGAATGTGAACTTTTGTTGTCAAGCGCCGAAGCGAATAGTTGTGAGAATATCGAGAAAGTGAAAACACGTCCGAGTAGAATTCAGTTGTATATTCAAAGTGTATTCTTAATTCAATTAATTATTATTACATCTTCTTAAATATATTCTTCTAAAACCGCGTTAGATTATTGTGTTGAATTCATATTTGTTAGAAACGTGGGATAATGCGGAAAGACAGAATAATTACATTATTCCATGATTTTTAATATATATTATTATAGTGGAAGATTAAATGGCACCAGCTCATGGGACAAGTTAATAAATACAAGTCCGATTGGGCGAAACTACAGATAACAACGATGTCTAGCTTAAATTAATGTTAATATCGGTAAAATAATGTAGATACAACGTACAATTTTGGTCAAGAGAATTAATTGAATACTGGTTCAACTAGTCTAATTGTTTTTCACCGATTCTTGAAGAACGAAACGAACAAACGTGTAGAATCGGTCGGATATCAGATCGCGCAACAAGTATCGACGAAAAGGGAGACTCGGCTTCGTTTTTCCGTGGCAATTCAATTATGAAAACGTTTCGTTTTCAAAGGGAGCCGGTCGCCGCACGCATTCAAACACGCATTAAGCCCATATTACTCGATGACGGCGCACAGTTTGAACGTCGGCGGTTTTCGAAAACGTCGGTAACGAAATCCAAGCGGAAACACGTAATTGTAACAAATTGCACAAAGATACGTGCTCGTTCATGATGGGCACTGTTAACAGTCGAGAACGATCATTACTCGTAATGAGGCCGACGCGGCTGCTTTTATTAATTATTTTCACGCGGCAAACAGCGTGCGGTGGCGTAGAAAGCAGCCACCGAAATGGACCCGTATATTTTTTCCCGATTATTAACGCCGCCGAGGCGGTTCGAGCGACGCATTCGAGTGCCGAAACCGGGTCAATGAATAGTTATAAATAATATATTTATGAAATTTTTTTCTGCTGGCCGGACGAAGCAGGATTTCGACGCAACGATGACCCACATTCCTCGACGATGAAACGCAACGCCGTCTGTCGACGATTTTATTACCAACTTCCTCGCCAAGTGCTTCGCCAATGTTAGCAAATTTTTCTTTCTAAATTATTCAAGTATTTGCGTTAGGATTTTCGTACATATTTATGGGCGTTCGGAGTACGGTAAATGAAAGAATATGAAATACCTGTTACAATATTTTAATTTTATTCTACAGGGTGTCTCAAAATTACTTCAATATTCCGAAATTGGAGGTTCTTGAGATCATTTGAAGCAACATTTTCCTTTGTAAAAATGCCGTCCGCGGCTTTGTTAAGGAGTTATTAACGAAAACCACGGACCAATCAGAGCGCGACCTGGACGCGTGTTGGCACAATCGTGTTTTTCGTTAATAACTTCTTAACGAAGCCGCGGACGCTATTTTTGCAAAGGAAAATGTTGTTTCAAATTCTGAAACACCCAGTATTTCTAAATAATTCTATACGTTTCTAAGCTAACTGATCTAACTACTGAAATAATCCAAGTCGTACGGTTGCGTTATTAAAAATGTGATCGCCTAAATAAAGGTGTTCGAATATTACTGCGAAGAGCGTCGTGAATGGTGGACAATAGGATTCTATGTAGAATTGTTCGAATGGAAATTTAAGATACCGGGCACGGCCAATTGGCGCCCGGTAAATATGATCGTGGTCCACGCGACCGACGTCCACGATTATCGATTAACCCGCTCGCAAATTTTATTCGGAACAATGGCACGGAATAATGAACTTCGCGGGGAAACGATTTGTCGCGGGCCACTGGAAATTAACTCGTTCCCGTGTCCGCAGGCTTTGGTCTAGCCCAGGATCGAGTTATCGGCTCGTTCTAATAATAATCGGGAATTTCATGTGAGCCGTAGCCGATAAATAGAAAAATTAAACGATAAAGCTCGAGCGACGTTCGCCCGGTGCCGATTCGATCTAACGGCAGCCCGAATTCCACGGTATTTCACCGGGCGGAATGCATTCCGCGAGATAATCTGCGGCCCGTTTGAGAGGAAAACCAACCCCGGGAACGTCTATTCCCAACCGGAAATCATAACGATGAATCTTCCTGTTTCGTTGATTTTGCCCGGGAAGTTAGGAAAGTTAATCCCGTTTCATAATTGAAACTTCTATCTGACCGAAGCCAAAGTTTTTGCCGTACGCGAACGGCAGCTTCTTTTATCGCTTGATAACTTTGGGCCGGACTCGTCACCGTACTTCGTGTCGCTGGAAGGCTCCAACTTCCGGTTACTTACCCCAACCGTGTCTAACGTTGCTATTGTCAACGCTGACCAGGGACGAAAGTATATGGCACCCTAATGATTTAATATTTAATCATTTCATTTAAGGATTGAAGTACAATGAATTCTCTCAAATTTAGATTCGTACGAGTTGATTAATTGTTGGTTCATTTTGATAATTATATAGAAAAGGTCCGCGCACTCCGATTTTGATGAAATTTTAATATGTTATGCAGTAACACATTCTGAACAACTTTCCCTTTTCCAATATCGGGGGATCGCTTTTAGTTTTTGAGATATTTGAAAAAAACTATCGCTAATACTGTATTAAATTGTTCGCGGAGCATGCAGGAATACGAAAAATACAATACAGTATTAGCGATAGTCTTTTGCAAATATCTCGAAAACTAAAAGCGACCCCCCTATATTGTAAAAGAAAAAAGTTGTTCAAAATGTCGAAATCTATAACAGATTAAAATTTCATAAAAATCGGAAATCTCCGTGAAGATTTGTTTGGACAACAATGGAGTTAAGTAATCCTTTTAAGTTTCACGAAAGTATGTTAAGTCGTTCAGTCGACTTTTGGACACGACGGTCTATTTTCGCGGGCGTTACGGAAACTTTTCCGACTGACTGTAACAGATATTATACTGTACGTAGTTATATTACAACCTCTGATGGAGTCTTTTATGTTTCGCAAGACGGACTGCTTTTGCGAGGAGCACGGTTACACGCTCGACTTGACGTCTCGACCAAGACTTTGTCAGGTTAATCCGACTGGTACTTTCCAGCTTTATCCACACTGTAACATACTGAACCGTCAAAAGGGTACGGGAGTCAACTGTTCTCAAAGAACTGGTGGTAATATAATTGCGCATTTCAAGTGGTTCTTTCATTTCGAAACGCCGTAGGAGATGAATCCTAAGATTCGTTTCAGCAGAGAAACACAATGTACAGATACCAGCTGACTGTTTTATATCATATTCCTCTGACATTCGACAAATAAATGTGAATCTCTTTCAAATCGTGTTTCATGAAATTCAGCAGGATGAAATTTTTTAATATTTCACAGTCACAAGTATCTCCGTTTTTGTTCGTTTAAAATCAAGATCTAGGATTGTCACAAATGAATTATTATAATTATTATAAAAATCTGCTACCGCTCATTTTAACCAATTTTGGTTTGTTTTGTGTTAAACAGAGGGTGTAAAAATAAGTTAAAAAACAAGAATAATAGTTCTTTTGTTGGACGCCATATTCTCGAGAAAATATACTTTGAAGATCTCCGTCGGGTAACAAAAAGTAGAATAGGCCGGCCATGGTCAGACGCGTCAAACGACTCCTATCGAATAGCACGAAATGTGTTATTCCACGTTGGATATATTTGACTAATATAATTATTTCAAACAGCCCCGAAGAATAAGTTTTATTACAATTTACTAACTAACCCAAACTTTGTTAGAACATGCAATGTGCAAGAGGATCGTAACCGTAATTGCTGTAATAAATCTTGCGTTTTCTGTTCCTGTATTCCGAAATAAGTTGTTCTAACTTTATGCGGCTTTTATGCGTGCCACACAACGTATTAACATTACCCGCAACAGAGGTAAAATTCTATCTAATTCCAGTTGTCGTAATTCAAGCCGGTGTCCAGTTATCATGTGTCTGCGTATTTCATACATCCTCAACAGAATTATGTAGGCAGAATACGAAAGAGTAAAAAAATTAGAGAAATACAAGAATATTATCCTACAAGTTTCGGATTATTAAAATCACTAGTCTCATCAATATGGAAAACAATTTATTTGAGATCCGAGTGAAGTGAAAGAGAAGGTGGGAAGGAATTTTCCGAATTTTTCGAGTCGCTCGATCTGGACGCCCTCCCGCCAATCACTGCAGAAAATTCGTGTAGCAGAAACGCGGATGAAGGAACGCGATGGAAAAACTTGTAACGTGAAAGCGGGTCTCCTGATGAACTTATCAGCTGCCTCTTCACTTGGCTGGAAAGTGCGCCATAAATAAAGCTCGCAAAAACTGGCGTTGCACGTGTGTCGGTGTGTTTCGTGCGGTTAAAAATGCATTGTCGGCCTGGTCGTTGAACAGAGCGCGAAAGCGTCGCGTTCGGCCGTTTCATACATGCGGCTCACGACCTTCCCTGCCCGCGGTTTCTATTCATCATGATTATTAGTAGGGTAGAAGAAAATTATGTCTATAATTACGGGGCCGGGTAAAAATATTCCTTGTGCGGTGCCGTGTGTGTTAAAGAGAGCACTTGCGGACGTGCACACACTTCTTTTGTTCTATCGATTCGCGCCTCGGCCAGCGCGCGATGTATAAATACCTCGTAAACCCGGGCGTGCACGTGTTGCCCGTTAACATGCGTCGAACCCGCGTATCCTACACACTCGCTTGTTCCTCTTCGCCGTGGGAATCCGCGGCGTAAAAATATCTTACAGAGCCGTGTTTGCTTGTTCTTCCCACGCGGAAATCCACGCGTCAACTCCGTTGCCGTATTTTTTCGATAGGTGAGTTCCACTGCAGTCTATTTAATTGCCCGGTTTCTGGCGATTAGATTGAATGAATCGCCTCTAAGAATTTGTATAAAACACTTTGTAAATAAAGCAGTGGGGTCACAAGACTTAACCCTAATGTATTTACAAAAAATATTATAATTATTAATTAGAATAGAACGGTCCTAAGCATTGTCAATTATTAGACGTCATACCTTTATAGAAAATAAAAATGTTCTACTTCAATTGTAACAATCTGGAATGAAATAGAAATTTATTCCCTTTTCAATATGATTAATTGCTTGAGAATAATAGAACAGGATTTTTAAATTGTTCCAATGTTTACAATGTTTTAATTCACTTCCACCCATTTTTGTTGTAAATACATAATCCGTTGGCTATCAATTATACAGATATAAAAATCGTTCATTGTCGGAAGTTTAATCCGACGATTCCGCGTCGGACTAAGGTCAAGTCAGGTGAAATTTGCATTGTTTCGAGCAAAATGAAAGGTCGCTTTGGCCACAGTAAACAGATTTAAAAATTTGATGATCGGACGTTTCCACGAGAGTTTCGCGATAACGGAGTTTGCTCGCAAAAAACTGTCGAGGTACGTAGTCCCAGCGAAACTTTTTCCATTCGCCCGTATACTCATAGCGCATCCATGATGGTATTTATTCACGCGAATGTTGGCACTGTACCGCCAATATTTCTAAAACGCACGACACCGGTTTGGTAGAGAACAAAGCGTCATAGAGGAACTTTTTCGCGTTACTCTTTCAACATGTTTTTCGCTCCCCTCTCGCCCTCCTTCGCGCACCCTCATTAGTATCGCACTGCGGAACCGCAGAAATTGAATGTGACACCGTGCTATAATTACATACATATTTGCACAGTGTTCTTGACAATATTGTTGCTTCATTATTCCAGTTTCGCAATTACAGGATCGCACGCGATCGAAACTGGAACGGCGCGGATTAATATGTTAGTTGAATTAATAGTGCAAACAGCGACACTTCGCGTACAAGCAAATCCGCACGCAATAGTGATCGATTCGAGCCGTTAACGCGATAATTGCGGCAAGTTCTTAGGACGCAATATATGTATGCAGCAGCAGCTGCAACCTTCTTCCAGGAAATGAAACCCCGTAACTCTCTGTCGACTAATGAGAGCTATCAAATCCATGCAGGGTAGATTCTATAGCGATGTTGAACACGGGACGACATTTTGGAAAATGTTGACATTTGAAAAATTCGGTCTGCTTCTACAGTATTTTTACATTTTGCAACAATATCTAATTAATTAATGGAAATTAATTAGTTTATGTTATCGGCGCACTTAGTACAACATTCAATATTTTCCAGACGCTAAATTTTTTTTGGAGATGTTCCATACTTGGATCGAAACGTTCAGAAAAATTGTATAAATTTGCAAAATTGCTTTGTTTTCGCTTTTGGATGGAACTATGTCAATTGCCTTGGTAAACTTTTTTTCCTTTTAATTTCCATTCGACCGGTTTCGTTTTATAACTCTATATAAAAAAGAGATACACAATGGATTGCGGTTCTGATAAATTAAAATTGAACGAAAAAACATTTCAAGCGGTCAACGGAATTTTGTTCAAGTTTATAGTAAATTTTACGAATATATGATTGGATTAAAACTCTATTCACGGTATAAAAGGTAGGTAATTTTTGTACATCATTTTTCCATATTATTGCAAATAACGGAAGTAGTCGAGGTGATCAAAGTTATTGGACCGTAATATATGTATTAAAATTGTCCCCCCCTCTCTCTCTCTCTCTCTCTCTTTGTCACCATTCGCGAAGGAGAGAAATATGGCGCAATGATAAAAAATCGAGTCTGTCCATTTCCATGCGGTCACTCATTTCCCTATATACTTTTATTCACAAACCTTCGCGGTCTCCGGGTCGCACGAAATCCACTGTAACTTAAATTAACGAAGAGCTTTCGTTATCAGCATCAGCGCGGCGGTCGGCGTGTTCTTGGTAAAAAATAGCGCGAGCATCAACCGTAATTACAGCTTAAATCCACGCTCGTGTTTTTCAATCCACAAAAAGCTACTTGTACCGAAATTTGGGTCATCTACACGCGTACACATATACACACGTGCCAAAAAAACGAATATACTGTTACGACGTTTCAACATCATCGGTCTGTTTCGCTCTGGTTTCCCTCCTCGGCCCGCTGCCCTGCCGCTCTGTAAAATACCGGAACTTCAAAGCTTTCGAACGGTTTTCACAGATTACTGAAATCAGTCGATTGGCTGCGCCTAAGGAAAAAACCGCAGCTTTCGAGATTTGAAGGACCCCCGAGCGTTCACCATTTAGTTGAGAGAAAAAAATCGGGCAGCAAAAAATCCCTGGATATTTCCGCTTTTATGCAGGGAACGTTTAGCTAATTGTTAAATAATAGAGAGTTACTATTTTTATTCCCGTAGCCGGGGATGTTTTTGCTAGAATCGTGAAGCAGTCGTCTGTGATTTTGATTATTAGTTTCTGGTGTTTTCTATCTATAATTGTTGGAATTAGAAACATAGAATTCGGGTACCCGAAATTTTGGGTTCGGGTCGGGTCGGGAAATTTGTTCGGGTTCAGTTCGGGATCCCGAAAGTTCATGAACTCCGGGTACCCGAAATGGCAGTCGGGTCGGGCTAAGTCGGGGTCCCGAAAGTTTACAATATTCGGGTACCAGAAATTTATAAACTTTCGGGATCCCGACCCGATCATTGACGGACGTGACCCGAGGCTCTGGTACCCGCACACCCCTAGTTATCCACTGTACCCTGAAATGTGTACCAGTCCAGTGACGCAGACGCACCCTAGAAGCAGTGACTATTAGTTTCCGTACAGCTCGTAGCTGCTTCGATTGCAACAGCGATGACGATTGTGTGTTGTGAAGGAGCCGAAGCGCGAGGATTAAGGGAGACGAGAAATAGGTTAATGAAAAATCGAATCATCGATTCTCCGGGGAATTAGCGTCGGACGTCGTCGCGCAGGTGGCGAGAGAAACTCTTGCGCACAGAGTCGGTCGTATGGTCAGTGGACAATCGGGATTCTGGGGCCGATTCTGCATCCGAGCCGTAATCAGGGATGAGAGAGAGAGATAGTTGGCGACAAGATCGGGCCGACATCTCGGCGACGGTTGTCTCCCTGCAGGCGGCTCGTCTTCGCCGATAACCTGATTAATTCATTAGCGATCGACGCTGATTACGTCGTCGCACGTAACACCCATTGTGCGCCGCGGTGTTATCGTATCCTTGCACCAAGATATCGGCGTCTACCATCAATTCCCAGGATCAAGACGACGCCGTTGTGAGCCCCCAACGAACAAAGGGATTATATATGCATTATAATCTCAATAGGAAGTTCGGGATCAATGCGCGAGTCTACCTGTTTCGAGGAGGATCTACGAGCAACCCACCTCTCGCGATGGGCTCTGAATCTAATCTGCAATTGAACCTGTCGTTATCGAAGGGAAACCGATTACCAGCTTGCAGTTCTATTTGCTTTTGAAAGCTCGTCGATACCCGTGTTCCCCCAACTTCTATTTAGATTTTGGTTATTAATCCCGCGTTAGTTGAACCGCGTCGAATCTGCCCCGCTATAGAACCTATTCCCACGGACTCGTCAGAATTTTACATCGACCGACATTTTTTCGCCGAAAAAAGATCCCGATGACCCGCGCGACCCTTTTCGCCGCTTCATTAACATGGAAACGCGATTCAAGCCGAGAGTGGCAGCTGTCAAAACGGCGCGCACACATCGCGCCTCCGAGCTATCGACTATATTGTTGCACGATGGACACGGGGGAGTGTATATACTCCGCTTCGAGCCTCGAGAGTCCCCACATTGTCCTGGAGATCCTCTTCTGCTGCGTTTCATGTCGCGCCACCTTAGTTAATGGGGATTTAAGTTGTCAATGCACGACAGCTTGATCAACCCGACACATTCCTCGGCCACACTCTGCCCCTAATTCGATATTAACTCCGCGACCCGTTAGAGCACGCGTTACGCGGTGACAGTACCTTTGATAGCATCTCCCTGGATATACAGTTTGCTATATAAGGTGGCTATAGTTCGGTTGCTGAACGCGTACGAGTTTCAATCTTAAGCTTACACCCTGCTATTTCAACGAAATGCACAGCAGCTGATTTATAAGCGCGAAATATTACATATTCAGCGGTGTTATAATGTTTAGGTACAACATCTTTTTACAACGAAATGTTATATATTGAGGCGTAATTCTATAGCGTCGATCGTGTCTAGGGGAAGCTATTAATTATGGAAAACGCAGAGGAAATGATTTCGAGGCACGCGAGATTCGAATCTCGTCTCGGAGTTTGACAGGTGAGTAGAGTCTGAATGGTGTCGAATGGAAACGAACAGTTAAATACGACTAAGTTTCAAAGTGTTTCTCTGAAACAACTCGCCTTTATTCCGACCAATCGCCGTTACCAAGATTTTTGTTTCAAGCTGATGTTTCGAGTTCAATTTTGTCATCAAGATTTCCAGGAGACTGGAAACCAACCACACCAAGAATAATATTCTGGGAGACCTAATAAAAAATTTCTTTTCGTTTACGTTTAGCGGAGGCAGCACCTTGACCTTAACATATGTTGTCAAGGAGAACATTCTGAACAACTTTGGTCATTACAACTACCCGACGCTCGTCTTAGTTTTCGAGATAATTGCATAAAACTGTATTGAATATGAATTCAATTTAGTACTAGCAATAGTTTTTTGTAAATATCTCGAAAACTAAAACCGAGCACCGGGTAGTGGTAATGACCAAAGTTGTTCAGAATATTTTCCTTAAGGTTTACCCCTAATAGAAAATTTCGTTTCACCGTTATCACGCGCAGCTCCGCCACGATTAGCGAAGATAATCGCCATTCCTAAGATTTTCGTTTCGAGTTGATGTTTCCAGTTCAATCTTATTTTGATGTCATCTTTCGACGAAAAGTTGTCATCAAGATTTCCAGGAGACTGGAAACCAGCCACGCCGAGAATAATATTCCGGGAGATCCGTTAGAAAATTTCGTTTCACCGTTATCACGCGCAGTGCCGCCATGATTAGATGCAATATGCACGCGGTGAAATTCGGGGTTGCGCTGATAACGAACAAGTAGAGGAATCCTGGACGTCGCGCCCGCACACGTAACCCCGAAATAATCCCGTTCGAAGGAAATTCAGTGAACCGTGGACCAGTTTCATGTCCGCAACCGAACTCACTGTTTACGATTATAACCTGCCGGGCGAATTTCGGTTTAATAGTCGCAGCCGCAACCGGCACGGCATGACGAACAATCTCTCGCGGACGGTTATAAATGAAATTTGATTATATCTCGCTGTTGTCGCGGCGGCGGCGCATCGTCGATCATGAAAATAGCGTGTCTCGTCCCACGACAGTTTGCCGTTATGGCAATTACGTACGGAAGAGACCGCCACGCTTTCCTACGTTTAACACTTCAATTGCCGATACGATTGTCATCGACACCCAGACTCTGATACATTACGATTGGACAAGTTCTCTGCATTCCAGTAAAATTCTGGTAAGTTCCATAAGTTACATTATAAAATTTACGTAAATATATAAAATCCCCTCAAATTTTATATTAATTTAATATTTTATTAGAACATACCCTAAGAAAGCTGTAGCTATTGATAATTTATTCATCCATTCCATCGTTGCAAACTTTCAAATGAATTGATTAGGATCGATAAATTAAAAATCATGAAGCAACATTCTTAGTTTTAATATTCTCGCTGTTTCACCGTGGTTGAATGAAAATTTCTGAATTATTTTGGCATCTCCTGAATGTCGCTGATTGAAGATCAGCGTTATCAAAAATGCGACAAGAATTTCAAGTGCTCGTGTACGTGGGAGCCCCTCTCGTATTTTATACGCTAATTACAACCTGTCCTCTTCATTAGAGGCATCAAACTTGTACGGTGGTGGTCAGGCATTAACATCGAGACCGGTGTATAATTTCTGGTCGTAATCAGTTTCGCGAGCATGCAAGCATTTCCTCGTACATAGAAACGATCTAGATTATTTAGGGGGAAAAAGTACGTTTCGAGCACGCGTTATTTGAAGCGCTCCAGCTGGCTGAGAGCGTAATTATGGGTAGTTATGGTCGGGCTTGCCGCGGGCTACGATCCTTTGAGGGTGGTTCGGTCGTCTAGAACGCGATGATAAAGCCTCGTTACTTATTTTTCAAAGTTACAGTAATCCGGCTACTCGAGAGGCGTTGCCATGGCCATTATTAAGTCGAGTCCCCGCCATCTATCAGTCGCAGCAACGGCTACTATAATCTGTGTCCACTCGTGATGCACTGCCAGTAGATACGAGCACGTCGTTAAACCGTTTTCCGGGCAAGAAACCTTTTTGTTGGGGTCCCACGGAAATCACCGACACAGATATCCCCGACAATGATTTTGACCGCCAACGATTTTGACCGACAGCGAATTTAACCGACACCAATTTGACCGACAACGAATTTGATCGACACCAATTTGACCGCCAACGAATCTAAAGTCGTTGTACCTTCCCGAGATCTTCGCTATCCTTCTCTAAATCTCCCTATCCCTTCCCTAAATATTTTCTGCCCTACCATGGATCGTTTCCTTCCCTAAATCCCTTCCACATTTTCACTTTCCATCTCCTTAATTTTAATTCATCCCAGTACGGTACTCGTGCACCTCTTTCAATTTTATTGTAGTCTTTACGCGTTAATCGCCGTGTCAGCGTCAACACTCAAAGGAGAAAATTGGCCGCTTTGTCAAATTGGCTGTTCTATGAATAAAATTGCAATGCTAATTTTGTTAGCAACGCGAATTCCAGTTAATTAGTTTTATGGAAATTGTCTCTGTAGAACGTTTTACGTTCAACTACCAGACACGACAAAACGCTTTGAGATGAGATTACCTCTTACCTAATTTTAAACGAATAACCCGAAACAAGTAATCGTTTCGGAATCGTGTATTTCAACAACATTTTTACGATACACGATGCAATTAAATACAAGTACAATTTAATGTAGCGGCATGTCAAAAACATTTAAGGACATCAATGTATCAGTTTCAGATTACTAGTATAATTGAAAGAAGAATACTATTTTTATGTGGTTACTTAATGCGACTATAAACGAGATGTTTTGGGGACTACATTTGGGTAGACCACCCTGTATCTCGTAATCGTGACAACAGCGATTTCGCGAGTGTGCAAAAACGGTTCAGAAACAACACATCCGAAACAGAAAACACGCTAGCACGTTGCGATTCCATAAATCCATCAGAGCGAGCCTCGCGTGCGGTTTATATTACGTAATAGACCCGGGAAGATACACCGGAATCCTTTCTGTAGCGGGGGCATAATAGTCGGCCGACAGTTCCCGAAACGCAATCTTCCCCGCGATAATTCAATTAACGCAATTCCAAGGATTGTCGACGCTGCTGTCGTCACGGATATATACGGGCGCGTAGGTGCGCGAATTATGGTCCCGGCGCAGAAAGTACCGATCGATCGGCGTAATGGGAATTTAATGGCCGTATGAAATCCTGTAAATACACGGCTCCCGAGTCCCCTTTAGCTTGCTGCGCCCCTGCATCATCCACGGAACTCCTCTCTCTGTCGCTAGACTCGCTGTTTACTTATTCTTTTGTCCTCGGCTTCTATGCATGCCTCCGTAAATAGAAATATCAGCAATTTACAAGATCTAATTGGCCCACTTTCAGACCAGCCGATCTCGTTCGCAGCAGCTGACCGGAAAAGTTACCCTTTTCGCTTCGGACACGGCCAAAATTCCCCTACAAAAGCTCGTATCCACGAAACCAAGTAAAAGCTTCCAACTATTGATTTTCGAAGTAAATACGGTGGAACCTCGATTATCCGGCGGAGAGCGATTCGCGATATAATTCGCTCGTCTCTTTCCAAAGTAGCCAGAACAGTGTGACAGGCAATAAGAGCGATGTCTCGGTACTTTCCGTGAACAGTAAAAATATTAGAACAATTTAGAGATAGTGTTATATTATTTTCAACCTATTGAACGTATTAAGAAAGAAAATAAATTTCTAATTCAAAATTCAAATTTCTTAAAGCAAGTTTTCTTAGATTTTTGAAATCAATGAATTTTACGTGTGTTTATTTGGTATTATACAGTGTCTCAAAAATGTTGTACTTACTTAAAATTTTAAAGAATTATCTTGCAACTTAAAAGTATCATTTTGTAACATAATATCAATGAAAATTGTCCAGCCAGATCCTTTAAGCGAGCGCTAACCCTTGGCTGTCGGAATGTAGGTCCATTTCAACCCTGAATGAACCATTGGATTTGGCCAGTGTTCCATTACGAACAATAGAAAGACTGGTCCGACGGCCGAGGGTTAAGATAAATTCAAAGGAGTAAGACATTACGACCTTGAACCTTGCGACAGCGTTGAAGTACTTTTGGCCAGCTTTTCGAGGGAAATATTCGAGCATGCCACAGAGAAAATGGCCCACGCATGTTGGCCTATCCGTTAGCAGCCACTCCTCTGTTTCAGGGTGCCAACCGTACCCGTTAACTCGGCTATTTCTAGTGGTGGAACGTGCTCGAGCCGCGTCATGACGCCACTTAATATCTTCCGGAGGCCTATCTCGCCTGGGTAAATGTCTCCGGGATTACTCCCAGTGCCAGTTATTTACGATTCCCAGAGAACGTTCAAGGGTTGTCCCTTTCGATCGTTCGAGGTCGGTTTAAGGGCTATGGAATTCCCCTTCTTTGCATAAGGAGTCCTTTAGTGTCGCCGTATATGAAATCTCGACTCTCCACTGGCCCATTTCAACCTGGCAATACCAATAAAAATGTTACTACCCACGCAGGGTGTATATTGTCTGCCCAAACATGCTGACTAGGACTTGTTTCTCGGAAATCTGAAAATCATTCGACGAAGTTCGTGCTGCTCGCCAGGGCGAGTCCGATTCACCCACCCCACATTCTACTCCCTTTTTTAATTTAACCTTCCATTACTATTTTACAGTAAATTTTTATTTAACAGAATACCTACTTTATCGCAAAATAAATATTTGCTAGTATAGTCGACATCTTTATTTATGCTTTCAACCCTAAATTTATAATTTTAAGATTGAAAGTATTAATTGCGAGAAATAAAAAATAAAAAAATAAAATAAATAAAAATATAAAAGTAAATAAAATATAAATATAAATATAAAAATATAAATATAAATAAAAATATAAAAGTTGGAATTAACGAAGTAAAAGAATTGTCGTTTCTGCCGCAATTTCATACGAAGTTTACAGAAACAATGGGTGAGAAAAAAATGCTTGTCGGTCTATCGTCTTGCAACGGATATTTTTTCGTGGCGAATCTATTGTGTCTGCGTGACTTCGAATAAAAAAAAAGAACTCGACCGTTTTACGAGCGCATGTCCGCAGGCTATCGAAACATTTGCACCGGCACTGGGCGACCCAGTTCGCTAAAACTGGTAAACAGAACCGTCGGTCAAAACACATTTGATAGCGCGTTTATCCGTGACGTTTTCATGTAAAACGGGAATACGAGCCGGCACGCACCGGGCATACTAACAAAATTTTCAGCACATTAGCCGAGTTAATGATTTCACCGGATCAATTTGTCGATCGTTATTGCATTAGTCACGCGCGCGGCTTGTCCACCTGTCCGTGACACTGGCAACCACTTGACACGTGCACGGCATTCGACGCGATTTGCCTACGCGCGAGTTAGCGCCGCGTGTGCGCGCGCGCGTTCGTGCGCATCCTGCGAAAAATTGGTGTCCATCACGCAGAGGGGGACGAAACGGGGATGATAACGCGGATAAATGATGTCGAAGGAATCGTTCTAACGGCCGGCAAATGGAACGAGGCTCGTTCTCCATTAAATACTAAAATAGAAATTAATTTATGATATTTATGATATGATAGGTTCGATCAAAGAAACAACAAAATATTTTTGCAACTTATCAAATTTTTCGTAACGTTTCGATCCGATTCTGGATCCTTTTCAATAGAATTTTGTGTCTGAAAAATACTGACTGTTGTACTAAATGTTTCAAAAGATCAGAAACAACTATAAATTAAAATTTCATCGCAGGAAAAAATTTGTATATATGAAATTTAATATTATTGAGGTTAATATTGAATTTTCGTATAAAAAATTTTTATCCTACTTGCTATATGTAAATTATCAACGTTTCTCATGGTTAAGTTTAGTTCTCAATGTGGGATACAGTGACACGAAAAAACGTGGATGAAAATTTAATTTATAGTTATTTCTGATCTTTTGAAACATTCAGCACAACGCTCAGTATTTTTCAGAGGCAAAATTCTCTTTAATTGACCCAAATGTAAAATGCAAAATTTTCCGGAGTTATTTCAACGGTTCTTTTTAGGAGGGAATCTCCTCTTGAACAATGTCCTCTAAAAAGTGTAGTTTTATTGTACTTTAAACGAGGAGTATATTGCCGGTATTAGGGTACTTCGAAATCAATTTATATGGCTTCGCATGTACCGAAAGGTTAAGTGCTGATTGAAACGAAGGGATCGATGTTTCGAAGTGGCTATATCTCCGCTTAACCGGTGCGAAGATTCCTTAACCAAGGAGCAGTGTTCCCGTTGATTAGAATGACTGGATTCAACAGGCTCCTTTGTCCGCTTTCGACACACTTGTTTTCATTAAAGCGAATGTGTAGATGGGTGGGGCAGAGCGAATGGAAAATGTCTGTGTATCTCTAGACGGGGGTCGCGATTAACCACTAAATTGAGATTTACCGTGAAAATCCTGTGCTTCGTTTCTTCTGCCGGTCGGTTTTCCCCTCTTTCCCAGGCGAGGGTCCTCGAGACGCACAACAGTAGCCAGGCGCAAGTAAATTTACGAGGACTTTCCTTCGAACAGGGGCAATGTGCTCGGGTCCCTGGTCGCGTGTGTTAGAGGGAATTCTGTAGAAGGGCTTTTAAACTTCCTATAATGGTACAATATTTGCTAAGACACAATGCTCCCGTCCTATTCGTACACATTGGTCCCGGCTACCGTTCTCTCGGCCGACTGCTTTCAATTCTTTCGTATTTTTTCTCTCCCTGTGTCTCTCTCTCTCTTCTTTTATTCGATTCCTTTCGAAAGAACCCGCGTCAACCAGGACGCGATATTCAGCACCGTGTACCACCGTCCGTAAATATTTGGACATTTACACCTTCCGTGGAAACTATGAAATATACGGACATTCGGATAAAAACCATTTTCGCAATGACACTTTCAATAAATAAATGCTATCCTATTTGCCCCGATGAAAATGTTACGATCAAAGTGGAATGGAAACGAATATTTTTGACGTGAAAAACATTTCATAAATTTCCACACTGTATTTGCTTTGTGCTTTATTCCCCTGTTCCACGCTAAACGATGAAAAATTCGAAAATCGCCGATTTCCATAAAAACACGAGGACGTTTCGTTCTCGCGAAGGACCACTAGTGAAATTGCGGATAGCGCAACATAATTGTCGAAATTAAGAAGCGCCGAATCGAGGGCAGTGTACACGGTATTTGTTAGTGTTTCACAACGAAACTTGTATTCGGAAAAGCATGCTCAGCGGCGCATGAAGAACCACTTGAACGCAAATTTGTTACTGAAGTTTTATACGAGGCACACATGCTCAAGAGCATTAATTAACTCACATGTTTGACTAACATCAGTTACGTCTACATACTTAAGTGAATACACACATACCCAATTGGAGTTGGAAAATTATTTATGTTACAGCTTCGTGCACACAGATATAAAACAACAAGATTAATGGATCACCTGCAGTAACAAGATCAATTTACAGTACAAATTCAAACAGAGAACAACGAACATGTGCTACTATTATTCGAAAATATGCTTTATGGAAATTGAATGTTTTCATAACGAAGTACAAATGCAAAATCTATCCGATCTATACTGATCTTTACACTGAAATATAACACGCGTATTAATTAAAAGTACATTCTTTCTGTTCGTTTCAGTTTTTGAACGTGTAAAGAAAATCGGTGCAGAACGATGTGTATGCAAGAAATTTCATTAATAATATCTACTACAACTCGTGGTATAAAGTTTCCGATCAGTAGATATCATTTTATGGAATTAAAACTGATGGGCAATTAAAAGGGGCTTATTTATGAAAAACAACAAAATAACATAGACATTCATTTATTGTAACAAAGAAACGAGAAAATAAAGAAAATGTTACACGAGAAAAAGTTTCCGATTCGATTTACTGTTGCACCAACATTTGAGGATATTTTTCAGTTTATCTAAAAAAATAAGGATCCATCGGAAAATTGAACTATACCATAAGGTAGAGCAGACTTTTATCTTGAGAAACCATCCTTTCAAGTTTGTAACGTCGACATTTTTTTTGCTTTCTGTTTCGAAAAAAGAGAACATCGACATTAAAAACTTATTATTTGAGATAAATGAAAAATATCCTGAAATGTTGGTGCAACAGTAAATCGAACAGAAATTTTTTTCCGTGTAACATTTTGTTTATATTCTCATTTCTTTTTTATAATAAATGGATGCTTACGTTATTTTGATGTTTTTCATTTTTTAATAAGCCTTTTTAATTTCATAAAAAAAGTAATCTACCTTTGAGTGGCTGATTGTGTGAAAGTGGATCATTCTCGAAGCGTGTGTAAAATGTTGGAAGCCGGAAGTTTCGCGGTGTCGCGTCCAGCAGTCTGCTTCGACTCCGATTGAACACACATTCCCTTCTCGCCGTGCAGCGCAACCGGTAGCCAGATAGCGAGTGTGTTCCCCGAGGGAGCGGCGACGCGAAGCGAGGAGCAGCGTCTTGCTAGGTTCTCCCTGGAGGGTTCGGTCGTTGGCAGAGGATCACGAAGGGAACGCGAAACCTTTCACCGTTTCCTGGGAGGGACGCCTCGGGGAGAGTTCAGCAAACGCGAACGGATTATTCGCAGTGACGTCCCCGGGTGGCTGCGACGAGCTCGAGCGAGGATTCAAGAAGAAAGAGACAGCCTAGCCGGGGAGACCGGTGAAATCGGAGGGGCACAGCTACTCCAGACGGTTAGCAAGAAATTAATTCCCGTTTAATGCAGTCCCTGGTTAGCATTGCAAATCCGAACTGGGCCAGAGTTCTCGCGGCTTTTCCCGCTTTTCCTCCCCGGCCCGGGCCGATGCGAGCCGCCCTCCTCCGGCTGTCTTTTCACGCCGCCATTCGGCTACAACCACTTTTCCTTCTTTCCACGTATTAGGCAAATTTCGACGAATCCAACCTCGTGCCAAATGTCCACTCCCCTGCTACTTCCGCCCCGAACAGTGGATGGCCCCCACTGCGACCTGGATCGAACGAACCTTCTCATTTACGATGTCTAATCAATTTGTTTTTCGAGTATCCGCTGACCTAAAAAATGGAAGAATTAATCAAATTAAATGCAAATTCTAGTTGCACTAAACTTTCAAAATTAAAATTTCATCCCTGTTTTTTTTCTACAGTAATCAGCATTTAATAAAATATAATTATATTACGG
>CM052342.1:10119983-10168907 GCA_028455595.1 Lasioglossum vierecki
TTTGTAAAGGAAAATGTCACTTCAAATGACCCAAGGAACCTCCCATTTCCGGGAAGTACACGAATTTTGGGACACCCTGTATATATAGGTAATAGGATATTAATTTATTAGTGCGGGGTTCTTTACTACATCTAGTTAACAATTAAGTGGATGAAGTGGACGACGATAAAATTGAGAAACTCTGGATTGAATCGCAGCTAGCTGACCGCTTCAGCGCCATGGCGGTCGAAGACTGTTGGTATAGCCGCGGAAAGAAAATCGCGAGCGAAGAAGAATGGGAGCCGCGGCGAATCGTCGACAAATGCGGATTGCATAATGAACAGAAACCCCTAGTCCGTATTTTCTTTTCCACCTCGCGTGTTCGAGCAGTGGTTACTCGGTGTTACACGGGACCGAGAACGTCCCCCTGAGTACTTGGATTCGGAAAAAAGGAACGGAATCGACCGTAAAACGCTAAGCGCTAAAGAGGCGTTGAATTTCCTCGGAGGTTGCAGTGGTTGTTCCACATTGTCTTCCGTGATCTTCCTTTTGTGCGCGGTAGCAACGCCAATTTTTCAATACACTGTAAAATTCATTGTTGAAGAAAATGCTTTTAATCGTTCTCGGTTGGAATGGTCAAATATTAAAGCTCGTTTCAATGTTTAAATCGCTTTTCTGTGCTGCCTGCGAGAACCAGAACTGTAGCTGTTTCAGTATATAAAATTAGATGGCACTAATAAAATCACTTTTCTTTATAATTTGTGTAAAGAATTTAAGTTTTCCAATTTTATATCTAGTGTCATTTTGGGACATCTTTCTTTAAGACTATTTTGTTCCTCGTGATGAACATTATGTGATACAATAAAAAAAATTTTACCTTGTACACAGTTTTGATACAGTAAGTTTCAGGACGTTCTGTTTAAAATGTCACAGGACTAGGTTACGAATCACGTGAATTGCCTATACAGCTATGAAAAAGCTAGACAAAGAGTTTCTTTGACGGAAGAACAGGCTGAAACAGAGGAGCGTTAGCCGGCCTAGTGTCTGCTTTACAAACAAACTCGCTGCAATTAACCCGGCGCACGGCGCCCAGCAGCGAATGCCGGGAATAAACGAAACATTGTTCGATAGGAGCCTTTGAGTGGCAGTGAAATTTCAGTTGGCGTGTTCGTGGCGTGTACGTGGCTTGTAATAGAAGGATATTCCGAGAAGTTCACTTGAGGCGAGAGCCCGATCGCTAATTGTTCTCTCGACGCGCGACTAATCAGCAGCTGATGCGTTCGCGCAGCGCAGCCCGTCGAATCGCCGAAAATGCAATTACATCGCGGCGAGCAATTACCGGTCGCGCCAAAGTAACTATGTATTGGCGGTGCTATCGTAACATACGTTAATTTCGCCAAGTAGCGATACGCTGTGATGCCAATTATCTCCACGTGCGCCGGTATGCGCTTAGAGGACAGCCTGCGCGACACGGGCCGATGTCTTCCTTCTTTCGATGTATCCTGCACGGGAATTTCTCGATCGATACGCAATTACGAGTTCGCAATTACACGCTAACCTCGTGTACCCCCGATAAGACTTGCGAATATTCGACCGAATGAAAGAACATTATTCATTTTCGGGATATATGTGTGTAACAGTGGCGCACCCAGGCTTTAATTTTAGGGGGGAAAGTTGAACAAAATGACCTTTTTTTTAAACAAAAATATCTGTCAACGGTAGCCACGCATCTACACATATTTGACAGACATTGATTTCTTGAATCTGACATTGAAGCATTTTGTGCCAAGCCACATTAAATAAAAATGAGCGCATTAAATAAAAGCCATAAAGGTGTTTATTTAAATAGGAGACGAAGCAGCTATTCTACATATCCTGCAACTCTTATTCTACAATTTAATAACAATTCCAGAGGTATAGATTCACGCCTAAGACCAATGACCACTACTTTTTATACAGCCTGTACACAAGCACGTTTTCCGCTCTCGCTGAATAATGATTTTCAACAAGCTGGTAGGAGAGCAACGATAATTAAGCGAAGCAAAGGAAGTCAACGAAGGGATTAATCGAATCGCGATCACGTCTCTCTGCAGTGACTGTGTCCGACAGTCGAAGGAACAAACAACGAGCGAGCGAAAGAACCGAGTGGTAATTGAAGATTTAATAGAATCGCGATCATTGTTTCCACGTTGTCGTCGACTGTCAAGAAAAGTAACGACAAACGAGCGGCAGAGAGAATAGTTAACGAAAGAATTAATAGAACCGTTGCTCCCCGGGTGACGTTGTCAGTGACATTAGCATTTCACCCGTAAGCGATGTATGCTCTTGGATGCTCTTGCAACTGCGTCTCCACTTTTCCGAGGAGGTTATCTTAAAACAGGCTATCTTCGCGAAGCTTCTGTGCACTGGCAAGAAAAGGATTTTGCAACAGCGTTACTTTAATTAAACTAGGATTTTCCTAGCTAATTTCGTTATTATCAAATGGCGTAGCCTCGGCGAAACAACATTGAGGCCCAATAATCCAAAATATATTTAAATTAATCGCGACCTTTTACAAAAAATAATAAAAATATTGTATTTGTATGGATACTCTGAATTTGTATGGAAAAAGTTATAAATAAATAAATAAAAAAATACTATAAAATATAATTATATTTACACTCATATATTACTGCGATAACAAAACATTATTATTATAATTGTACACCAAAGTGATTGCTAATGACCTCGATGTTAATGCGACCTTTATAAATAAATAAATAAAAAAATACACTTAGGCATAAAGGGATCCTTGTCAACGCGGAGTTTTCTTTTCTGCTTTCTATGATATGCACGCGTGGTTGCAAGCTGGCAGCTTTCTTGTCCTCATTCTTCGTCTAAAGGGACCCGGGTCCCTACGCCCGTGTCCTTCCGGAATATTGCGTTTCTGTCCCCTCACACCAGACCCTTTCTACATAGTTTGCACGCTGCGCTGGCGAGCCGCGCTTTCGGGTTTCGCCACGGCAACCACTTTTCCCTGACTAACACGTTCTCCGCCGCGCATGGTTCTTCTTTTTCATTTCCCCTGCTGACTGGACGGGAACCGAATTAGTCCGCGGGAATGAAAAATTCTTGTCTATACAAGCCTCGAGCCGGGGATGAAATTTTCAGCCCAGCGAATGTCGGACGTTGCACGAGAGAGAGAGAGAGAGGGAGAGAACGAATCGATGCGGTCAGTGCAAAGCGGAGCGTGGATCAGGCAAACAATTAGAAACCCCTCCGTTGATGCGTCCCGAGGAAGAGCTAATAAGAAATATTGACAAACCAAACAGTACTCGACCTCACGGCACTCGGCCATCAGGTCTGACGCACCGACACGATTTCCTCGCGTTCTGAACGACCTCCGTTGCCTCGTGCACGACCCATCGATGTTTTCCTTGATTACATTCTTCCCCCGGTCCGCCACGCCGATGAAATTCTGCAGCATCATCTCTTCTGGACAAGTAGATCAATATTTTAGAGCAACTTCTTACCCGGAGACTTCGTTTCCACGAACGAACTCACTCCGGAGTTATCGGCGTGCTGTTAGCTTCGTCTGTTTGCGAGGCTCGCGGACCGTGTGAAATTAAATAAAGACTTAGGGAACTTCGTATTCCAGTTTATACCGGTGAACTTTCGACTAGACGCATTCGGATAAATTAAAGTTCAATGCTGTTCTGTAGTTCATTTGAATTTTTTTCAATATTAGATCTGCTCGTCGCCGGAATGGAAAACTGTGATTTTACACACGGCTTCTGCAGGGTGACGGTCGACAGCCGACGTGTTTACTGTCGAGTTCCTCCTTCGTTCCGGAAGAAATTTTGCGGAAATATTAGTTGAGACACGCCGGAGAATATAAGCTACTTTAAAAGATCGATACTTCACGCTTTGCCAGCCTCCAGCCCTTTGACAAGCTAACGGGATGGTAAATCTTCGTGGCAAGGTAAATCCGATGAATACTATTGCAATACATACACAGGGATTTTATGGAAAAATTGTTTCGCCGAGGAAACTTGTGCGAAAAGACTGTGTGTACAGGGTGGTCCATCTAAATGTAGCCACCTAAGTGTCTCCATTAATTTTGAATATTTTTAACGCGATGTCAATGGTATCACTAGATGAATTTTTTCCGGAATTTTCAAGGTCGTCGATATTTTTGTTTTGTAAATGTATATGTATGTATGTAAATGTATATTTCAGTTACAAGAAACATTGTCCGACTGTCGTAACACTGGAAAAATATAAATGAATATTTACCCGAAGTTCAACTTTCAAAATGAAGCTTGCTTCATCAGTTTAGTGTAATTTTAAGCGAAGATTTGAGAACTTGAAGATCTCCTTTTCAGGTTATTTTGCTTGAATACAGAGTTAGGAACGTTTAGGAACACACAGTAACGAGAAGGAATAAAAATGTCTCTATCTTACCTCCGTATGTACACAGCTTTATCACTGTTCGAAGACATTCTGGTCGGTTCACAACCCGGTTAGAAAATGCAGATTACTTGCATAAGCAAGAATCCCGTGCACACTGAGACGGCGGGGTTGTCCCCTTGGTTTCCGGAACCGAGGGTTAATAATCGAACTCCGCTGACTGCAGAACTCATTTGCTCGGTATCTCGCGGTTTTCCGCGAAGCACCCACTGAGACACGGTTCATCGTACCTCTCGGGCCAGCTTCCGGTGTCCTCTTTTTCTAGTGCAGCTTCACTCGAAGCTTCTTAAGCGCTCGAAGAGCCGCACGGCCCTCTCTCCCGCTATTTGCTCGCATGATAGGAACGCAATGAATTCCGGCGCGGAGCGGTTGTTCCGCGTGCCGCAATTGATTCCGCAAGCGATCGTGAACCGTGAAAAGGTATTTATCGCCTCAGCCTAACGGATCACGAAGTTGCGGAACCGGTTTGCGTTTCCGTGGCTTAGGGGGTCAGCTTACTACTCCGATTCCGCTGACGCCGATTACCAAGCCGAAAGACGAGTCACGGTTTAATCCAGATACGGAGTGTACAGCGAGAAAGGAGCACAGTGGGAAAGAGAGAGAGAGGGAGGGAGGGTTTCGAGGGAGAAATCGAGTTCCACTGGTCGAGCTTTAATTCGAGCATTGGCAAGATTTGAATCGGGCCGTGCGAGTGCCTTGCGAAATTGACCGCGAGCGCAGACTAGTTAATCCTTTCGGCTCTGATGGGATGTACAGTGGATCCAAGAAGGAATTGAACACTAAATTTTCCGTTCTTCAGAAATTTAATGGTTGTATAACATGTTCATTTGTTGCACAGAGAAAAGTATATTTGAACATATGTGTACAGAGTGAAAAATAGTAAATAATACTAGCGAAGAAAGACAGAAAATGTTTGATTCAGTGGGACAATTATTGTGAAGGAAAAGTGTTTTTCCCCGGGTCATATTTTCCGATGTGTCAACGTCATCGACGATTTTTTTTGTTTAATGGAACGACGTATTTTGATAAAAAGACATATTCAACCATGTATGTAACATGTTGACCTTCAAATAACCTTGATGCACACCATGCCCCGTTGATGTAAACATTCGAACATTGTCGAAACGGTTCCGATACCAATTTTAAGGAGTACTTTCACCCCCTAAACCTGCTTTCATGTCGGTAATGAAACCTGTATGTCAAATATGTTTGGCTGAACTGTAAAAAGATTCATAAAAATCGGTGATTGTGTTGGATGATATTTTTTATAAAAGGTTTTGATCAATGTAACCATAAAATACATTGTAGTGCAAGGGGCCCGCGAAACCAGGTGTAGAATCCTTTGACGACTCCGTACGTGTCGCAATTACACGAAACGAACGGCGACCGACGTGTCTTTCCCCGGTCCCGTTCTTTTTCGCGTCTCCAGGACAAAACAGCCTCGACATTTGCGGGAGCGAGAAACCTTTGAAACGCAACGGAATTCCGTCGACGGCTTTGTGCCGGCAAAGGGGAATTGTGCGGCCGAAATTTCAATGAACGCGCACATAAGTACGCAGCACGCGACCACGCGCAGCCATCCCGCACCAGGCACCTGGTAATTATACGATGGTTACGGGAAAACCGCAGCTTATGTGCTCGCGCGTTGATAATGCGACGCGTGGATCCGCCGTTGTGTCGTGTCGGCTTGTTCCCGAAAACCCCTTGCACGTGCGAAGGGAATCACCCATTCGAAACTATTCTATCGCGTGGCGTCGATGCGATCGAATGAATCGCAGAACGGCTTTCATCGATCCTTCTTGTTCAATTCATTTACATTACATACCTTTCAATATATACATTCTCTTTGGTTTTTTAGACGCAATTTCTGGATGTTGAAGAAATTTTGAGGCACCCTGTATATTAAATATATTTTCTGAAACATATTGATTTCTACGCGGGATATATTTTTCTTTGTTTTTTTTTGGATCATTAATTTTGGTCTTCCGCAAATATTTCATGTATTTGGAAGTGTTTCCTGACTTCTAAAAAGTTTAGAACTATTGCACTAGAGAATTAGATCTAATTAATGTAATTAATTTAATACATGGAAAAACAATTCGTTTGTTTTTTTAGAATATTCCAGCTTCCATAAACGAATTTAGACTCAGACATGAAAGGTGATGAACCACGAGAACAAAAGGTCCAATTTATATTTGACCTGATCTCATAACATGGATAAGGCACGAATTAAAAGTAAGCCAGGCCAAACCCTCGCTAGAATTCAGCTCGTACGTGAACCGAAGGCACCAAAGCAACACGTAATGAATCGCACCTCATCGTTTGGGTACATCGGTATTCCATTAAGCGACTACAGACCCGACTACTCAACGAAATGACACAAACCAGTCCGAGTGTGACATTACATCCCCCGTTCCCTCAACTTGTTTCGAAATTTCCCGGGGAAGTCAGTGTACGAACGATCTCTGACCAACAGGAATTTCGTTAACGAGTCGACGCAATATCCTCGGTCCAGAGGTTGCCGGAATAAATTCAATAATAATATCGCGGGACGGTGAAATTCCGTTTCGAGAATTCCGCGAACGTGTGGCAGGGGTCACTGGCAAACGAGCGAACTGACATCTCACGGGGTAGCTACTATCTCCTTAACACTTTCGAGCAGAGTTTCTCCTATTTGGATCTTCGGTAATTATGCAGAAAGGGTCTGCGTACTCCGATTTTGATGGAATTTCAATATGTTATAGATTTCGACATTTTCAACAACTTTTTCCTTTTCCAATATAGAGGGGTCGCTTTTAGTTTTCGAGATATTTGCAAAAGACTATCGCTAATACTGTATTGAATTTTTCGTATTCCTGCATGCTCTACAATACAGTATTCGCGATAGTTTTTTGCAAATATCTCAAAAACTAAAAGCGACCCAATTATATTGAAAAGGAAAAAGTTGTTCAGAATGTGTTGCTGCATAACATATTAAAATTTCATCAAAATCGGAGTACGCAGACCTTTTCTATATAATTTTATTGCTAGGGGATATACGTGTATGCGAAACTCGTATATTAATATTTAAAATTGGGACCTCTAGTTTGTAACCAGTACAGCGTTACTCGATAAGTAGTGGGGGAAATTCAGAACCTGAGTGACGTCACGTTGCTATAGTGTAGTCTATTCAGGATAGTGACGTAGCGATTCGTCCCAAGGGTCGGGATCCCATATAATCGAACATTACCAGTAATCGAATTGTCCTGATTAAAGCGACACAAGAGCCAACTCAATCTAATGAACGGTTTTAAGGTACAAATTTAGCAAATACAAAGGGTTTTATGAAAATTGAAACATTCAACGGTTTACATTTTATTTATAACCTGATAACCGAACCAATTTTAAAAGTAGTCATTATTACAACAACAAGTAAATGATTATTCGAAAGCCATAAATAAGTCAGTAAAATCGACGGCTAGTAACAATTCAAAGTTCGAACCATAACGTGAAATATCCGGCGTGGCGTATCGTCGATGAATTTTCATTATTTGCTATCACGTTTCGCGGATAATGTTTATTTTATAGTCTGTTTTATAGTTTGCTTCGTATTCTACTTCGCATTTTATTCCCTATTTTATTCCATATTTTATTTCCGGTTCATGTTTATTTCGTATAAACCTAAATAAATATAAGGTACCCATCCGTTTTTGATAGATGCGGCTACGTGAACGAATTCGCGGATATGCCACACCAATAACTGATGGCAAGTCTAAAGTCACGTATTCGTGACAGCCGACGTGGAAACGTTAATAAGACGGGCTGTAACACTCACCAGTGTTCGGAAAGGGTCAGAAGAAATATTCAATACAAATGTCAACAAAAATCACGAAGAAGATCTAAAGAGTTCAGAAATTTCAACTAACAACGTAATTTCAACTACTACCTATTATCAACACCACAATCAGGAATATATAGAAAACATCAACAAATACAATTTTATTCGGAAATATTTTTGACAGATTTTTGCACCAATGATTTCATTTGCTTCTAACGATTCGTTCGATTGAAAATACAAGTTTTACCACTGCATTCGCTATTATTATTAATGGAATTACTCGCTATATTGAAAATATGAACAAACACTGCGGCAGAAACTTGAAGCGTTTGATCGAATAATTTTCGCCAAGGGTAGTGTTTCGTCGATTCGTGTTCGTCGTAAATACAACAAATCCGCAGAGAAATAATGAACAACGCGACCGAGTCACGTCCATTCGTTCTCAAATATGTATTCGTTTCAGTTTCAACTGTCTGTAGTCACAGCTGCAAAATTGTTCGCAACAAGGAAGTTGGTTTTCCCGTTTGCATCGTGCAGGTGCGGCGGTACATAGTGGGCTGGATCGAGAAAGGTGATATTTTGTTATAACTTTCGAATCATAAGGGATATCGGAATAAAATATGCACTAAAATTCATTTTAAAAAAACTACTCACTGATAATTATTATAAGGACACATTATGGTTCAAAAGATATATTTATATATTCCTTGTCAATTGTAAAAATTTTAACACTTTTGTATCCTAGATTCGATATTATATTTGTAATACATTGCATAGAATAACATTAGATACGATTACAATTTCTTAACTGGAAATAATACAAGATTCAATATTATATTTTTAATACATTGCATATAACAATTTTAGAGGTGATTACTATTATATTTTATTGCAGAAACAACAGGGATGATGGATTAAAAAGGTTCATCAAAGTATCACGAGAAAGAAAATTTGGAAAATTCAGTATAACTACAATTTGCATTTAATTTGATTAATTCTTCTATTTTTGAAGTCAGTGGATATTCGAAAAGTCAATTGATTAGATGTTGATAAGAGAGAGTTAATTTCTTGGTGAAACGTGCCAATAAAATATCCGACCCAGTGTGTAGCATTGCGACCTATCGATGCAACAATGCGTGAAACCATCTTTCGAGCAATAACTTTCTCCGCAACGAGTACAATGGCGAGTCACAGAGGCGCGAATGAAAAGGGGAACTGCGGCGGAGAGAGCCGAGCAAGGTAGCCGTCGAAACAAAAGAGGGGAAAAATATGGGGACATGGACAAGCAGGGACGTCCATCAGGCGACAGCGGTGGAAGCGCGGGAATTCGAAAAACGTTAGAAACGGAAAAATATCGTTTAGCCCGGCATTGTAGAAAACAGTTTTAGGCCGGTGACCAGCGTCGCTGGCAGTTTGCCAAACGAAGCTGCGACAAGCTGAACGCTTGCGCGATCTTTCAATTCGTTAAAAACGCCGAATCTATTCTAGATCGCGGAAGACGCGTGAACAGAAACGAGAACCGAGGGAGGAGCTTCGGTGAACGGGGGAAGGGGTGTAGAATAAAACGAGGATGGCGGGACGACACTGAGAAAATAGAAAGTTGCCATGGGAGCGCGTAAACATATAAATCTCGTTGACCGAGGGGTCGGGTTAGCTGCAGTTCGAAGTTAACGCTCGTTCCGTTTCCCTTTACTCTTCGTTGCTCGTTCTTTAACTGCGCCTCACCCCGAGCCACCCCCTGTTCGCGTTCTCGACGCGTATTTGCTTTGTCTTCGACGCGCGACGCGACCTACGCTTGCTCGAAACGCTGCGCACCGCACAATGGTGCCGAGGCGGCTGAACATCCATTTTATAAACTTTAGATTTACATTAAAAATATGATTTCCTCCTCTCCTGAGAATTCAGCCGTTTTCAGTGCGATGGTTGTGTCATTTCTCCGCTTATAATTAAACTCTTATCAGACAGAGATGACCTTTCAAAAAAATTTGCATTTTTTATTTACGCAAGCGTACAAAAAATTTGCCTTTTTAAAAATCCAATCACGTTTGTCACATTAAATATCAACTTTCGGAATTTCCGATAATTATACTTAAAATTTCGACCACAAGGAAAATGTTCTCAGACATCTATGCAGCTCGAGTCTTACAACAATTCGCTAATTATAATGGGGATAGGCTCGCGTTATTTCCAATCAAAAGATAGACTTATCTATTGATCAATGATCAAGTAAACAAAAAAAACAGGGATCACGGGCAGAAGGCCTGGCGTCTCTCAGTGTCAACGGCGCCTGATCTCCAGGGCTGATCATCGGGTTCCATCGGCCCCGGAGCGAAATCCCATCGGCTGCCTCTTCCGCGAAGTAATCGTCTACGAGAATATTTGCGAACGAGTTAAGGAGAGCCCTCGACGAGGGGATACAAAGCACGGGAAACTCGAGAGATGCAACCGCCTCATCGTGTATGTTAAAGATCCGGGATCCGATCACGGGCATCCCTCTTTCCGCTGTTGATTTAATCGCTGCTGCTGTTGTTCGCCGCGCCGCGCGCCGCGCTGGAGGAACGCTGACCTACATCGCCTCTCAGCTCGGAGCGCTCTCTCGGCCCTGGACGATCTGAAGCACCTTCGCCGAGCGCTTCGAACGTCTGAAACCTAAGATGAATAGGTCTTTACGTTAATCTTGGAATACCGGGGAGAGGCGAGCGAGCGCTGATATTAATGATGCTGCACGGTAGAAGTGTATCGCGGAAATTTCATTCTATCGCTTGATCTTGCTGTAATTATTAGACGCGCGAAGTAGGTATAATTCCAACGCCAGTCGTGTTCTTTTATCGAATGAATTCGGTCGCTGTTTTGGTAATTATTTACTTTAGAGGCTTCCTCATCGATTTTTATGATCTTCAAATATGTTTTCAAGGTCATCATTCTGAACAAGTTTTACCTACACGTGTTACCGTCGCTCGGTTTTAGTTCTCGAAATATTCGCAAAAAACTCTTGCTAATACTATACTGAATTTTCGTATGTCAGCATAGGCGATTGTTTAACGGCGTTTCTAACCAATCACAAAATTAATGACACAGGTATACAATATACAACATATATATAAAAGGATTTTCGTATGCGTGGTCGGTCCTCTCCACCCCTCCAATTCATTGTGTGCGTGCAGGAACACGAAAAATTCAATGCAGTATTAGCATTGGTTTTTTGCAAATATTTCGAAAACTAAAACCAAGCGGCGGTAACACGTATAGGAAAAAGTTGTTCAGAATATGATTATTGACAACATATTTCAAGGTCATTAAAGAAACTTGTGTGTAAATTATCAACACTTATGGGTATCACTGTGCTCCATGATATTAAGAATTGGACTGAATAATGTGAGCGTTGGGAGCCCAACTTTGCTCTGAGACTAGGACCCAAATTTATGTATCGAGACTGTGCTTTCACAAATGATATATTCATAGTTTGTTTTCGAAAATTAAGAACTGTATCCTAAAAATTTATGCGAATTAAAATACAGATGACAAGATCGACCTCTTCATGACCATCGCCTTGAGTGACCATCAACATTAATTTATTCTTCCCTAAATAGTAACAGCGATTATCTCATTTGCCAAAATGACCAATTTTCCAAAACCGTTGCACAGTGTTCCGAAATGCTGAGAAACTGGGATAGTACGTTCTTCGTTCGCGCGCATTTGTCGGAAGTCTTGTTGCTTCCGGTGCGGTGGCTTCTCGCAGCGGATACCATTAAATCGGCCGATGCGGATCGATCCCGGCACTCCATTACATCCCATCCTTATAAAATACCGGCTGTTCCGCAGCGTCGACCGTTTAAAAATAGTCCGTGGAAGTGGCTCGGACGCCACGTTCCCGTGTCGTTTAACGGCTGTCGACCGGAGCGTAACGCTGTTAATTCAATATCGGCTGTTTGTCGCGCGGCGATAATGCGACCCGTTCACTTCGACGAAATATCGAGCGCCGATTATGCGAGCAGCCGCGGTGATATTCGGTGGAGCATCGTTATTCCGCATCGATCTTCCTCATCCCGCGAGAATTTTTCTCCTCGAGAATTTCTCTCGCGCGTTATTCGTCGATTATCGGTTGATTCTCGAACGACGTCGTCGACTACGACGACGGAGTCGACAACGAAATAAAACGTACCGGCGGAGACGCAATATAGAGATGCCATCGGGTCCGAGCGAGATCGGGTTGTAAAGGACGAAGAAGGATAGCGTCGGACCGGATAAATGCGCAGCCGGCGATCGCTATAACCGAGCATTATCCAAGCGGGCCGTTTAGGAAGCTGTATAAAGACGGCGTATTCATATTTCTTCCCGCACGTGAAACACGGGATTCTATATAAATTCGCGTAAACGGTTTTACTGCCCCAACTTCGAGGTCCACTGGCTACGGCCATACATATAACGGCCACGATTCTCCGCAGGACATCCCTCCTGACACCGTGGCTTCGAGCTTATCGTTATTAACACCGTGATCGTGAGAACGTCCGGGTAATCGTTCCGCGATATCGTCCGGTTGTTTCCTTTTTCACGATAACAGGCCGCGCTCGGTCTAACGGTGGACACTCGCGGGAGATCTCAATTTTAGTGGACGCTTCTCCCAACAGCACACTGCGGAGAATTTTCCGAGAAAAGTTGGCCAAAACTATCAGGTTGTTCGGAAAATTATTTTGTTTTTTCCTATAGAGATGGCATTCCACCAATTTATTATTGATTGACCTTATTAAATCGCAATATCCTGGTATATCTTCAATTTTCTGTCGTATATTGATTTCTAACCGTTCAAGAATTTTTTTCACATCGTGTCAAATGAATTTTTGTTATGTCTATCGTCTTAAGATAATAACTAGCAATGTTTTTTTATTGCTGCACAAGATCGAAAATGTTGTGTGCTGTTTAAAGAGATGTTGTTAAATTACATTTAATGATAATCTTCAATTTATTAGTGAAGCATTGTGCGGGGTTCGTTGGTACTGCTTCCTCGTGCCACGAGAGAAGAAAATCTGGGACGACCGGCATTTCTGACCGGAAACAAAAGTTCCGGAACCACGAAGAATTTCAAGCCTAATACAGTTTCGTTCCCCTCCGAAACTTCCTCCGGATAAGCGGACTGTTTTACGTGAGTGGAAATTGTTCGTCCGTGAACTGTCTCGGGGAAAAGTCCCCGATGACCCTCGTGGGGACTTTTTGCAGCTTGGACGCGTAACCGAGAGCAAACTTGTGGGAATGCGTTGATAAAAGAACGCGGGAAACGAGGACGGTCAGACGTGCGACAAAACCAAGACAGACGGGAAGATAGAAAACGACCGAACAGAAGGGGGACGCCAGCCGATGAATATGCGTCGTCACGCACCGCATTCGGAACGCCCGCTGCCAAATCCTTCAGCGACTCGAGGAGAATACAACGGGATACCTTCTCGGTCCTCCACTTGGATTTATTCGACGACCTTGCGTCAATTTAGCAATTGCTCCCTCGGATCTCGAATCTCGAGCCTTGTACCCTTAACGTTTCACGGTTCTCTGCGAAACTGTTCGCACCTTGTTGTCGATCAACAATGGTCGATAGAATTTAGCAGGTCCCTAACATGTTCACACTCAAACATTATTAAATAAAAATGGCACTAGAACATGTAAAGAAAATCTGACCAAAATGTTCTATATTTTTTAAGTACTAATTATTATTCTTAGATTTTCTAATTTTTAAAATCTAAGTGGAACAATTCTTTTCCAATTTCACAATTCGTCAATCTCTTTTTTCCAACATTTATTCAAATAACAAGAAGTATTCATGCGTCTGTAAGTTTTTAAAAGAGTTTTCAATATTAATGTACTGAAAAACAGATTTAAATACAAAATTCAAGATAACGGTAATAAATTTATTCAAATAGTACATGTGCGTATAATAGCCATATCTAATCAAAATAAAACAATACAATCGTTAAATAAATATCGATTGTAAAAATGTAGGAAAACCAGCTATTTTTCAATATATTTATTCAACACAATGTGATATTGGATATCTGTTATCGCGGATTAATCTGGATAGGAATTAAAGTGTTAGCGAACATTAATAACTGCATTAAAAGTTTATATTGCAGATATTGTGGCAACCAGATATCCGCCGCAGTCGTGTCAAAAGCTTTGTATTTCAGTTCGGATTTTTGCAAAGGGCAGCGCCACTGAAACGGTTAAGTAGATGATCCTGCTGGCAAGAGAAGAACCATAGACACGTCGCATCCGTGATATATGGAAACGTTTGCATCGCACTCGACGGCAGCAGCATTGTTGCAAGGAGGCTACGTGCAGGTCACAGAGTTCATCGTGACGTGTTGGCGTTACCGAGCGATCGATAATCCATCCGGCGTAGATGCGGGATAACGAAAATCGTAGACGCTCGTCAAACTTTTATAACCGGCTTCCGAAGAAGCCTGTGCCGCGACGACTATTGTGGGAACAAAATCGACTGGTCGCTCGAGGCCACCGGGGAGCTTCCCTCCGCCGTCACATTGCTTCCTTAGAGAACACTTTGACTCTTGTTTTTCATGACGCGAGCTGCGAGATTTATTCATCCGTATCTTCAATGGAGCATCGTGTAGAACATCGATCGCGTATCTACAAATGCAGTCTCATTGTATTCGACACGTGAACGTCCATTAATAAACTGTCGATCTTCGTGTAGAACTTTCCAATTCTGGAGAATTAAAATTTAATGGAAATGGAATCTCTGTTGGATCCGGAAATTGAATTTGTACTGTTTTAATTTTCCTTACGCTATACCTTGAAAAATACCGTTTTCTTTTTCTTCTAGAAAATATGATTTTAATTTAGTTTTTCTATTGTTTCATGTAGTAACTGTTCTACGACTTTTTGAAGTATGATTTAATAAATTAATATTAACTCTCATTATTAGTCGAACTTTCTGAAATTGCAACGTGTGACATTATTAAATACGAACGCTTGATTCGGATCTACATTTACATTGTGGTATTTCGCTGCGATGCACTAAACGGAGAATTTTTCTGAAATGCAGTTTAATGCGAAGGTAATATTCGGTAAAATGAAAAAGTCTGATATAACGAAGAACTGGATATGCTTCCATACTTAAATGTAGACTGGATCTATTAAAAATAGCTATAATGCACGACCAGACATTTTCGGAATTAGGTTGGCTGCTAAATTTTTCAATGAAATTAAATTCTTCCATTAGGAAATTGCAATTTTGGTTGCCAGTAGAATGGGTTACTTTATTAGCTGCAATATTCATTGATACTGTAATGTAATTGGGGGCAAGTTCAGGTATTCATATGTAGGTAAAACGAAATGAAAATGATACAAACACGTGAAAAGAATTTCAACAAACGTTGCCGTACAGTTGAAGCAATACTTCTAATAATTTAATATTATTTCAAAAATATCGGTTTACAGAAAATTACCTCCAACGTTCATCTCATTAATTTTCGACTGCGACTGGTACAAAATCATCCACCTGATTTTGTCCGCTCTGTATAATGTCCTTTGGTTGTCGACGAAGATGCAGGCTCGCCGTACATTATACACGGAGTCTGCGTATCGATTTAATGACATGGATCGAGTGCTGTACCTTGCGCCTCTGGGATTTATGGTGTAGCATACACAGCGAATACACGCGTGGTTAAATTAATTAACCCTTCAGCCCTTACGTCGTTGCCAACAATTTTCTACGACGCTCGATAACGTTACATTACAGTCGTCGGACTTTAACCAAGCGTATTTTATGAGATGTGAATTCATTGTTAAAATGTTTTATCAGATGCACCTTAGGGCAACGAAATGTACAAAATTAATTTAAACCATCTTTAAATAATGTTTCAGGAAGTAAAAAGTGTACGATGAAATATTTCGTCACCTTCCTTATTTTTATTCCATGAAACGTATAGAAATAATTTCCGATATCTAGCTAATACAACATAGAAAATATCTCGCTTAGGTGGTTAAGTATGGCTGTTAGAGGATACGCTGCACCGTACATCTATATATCACAGAATTTTCCCTTTTATCTCAGCGAGCAGGCACCGGAGCTAGAGGATGGGCCATCAATAGCATGGACGGTTAAAATAAAGAGTGATGTTACTGCCCGCGGTTGACAATTTCCCATTGTTCGGGCTTTGGGGATATTTGCACTGCGTGTGCCGACTAAGTATGTGAAATGGCTCGAAAGACCACCCGTCAAGGGAAATGAACGTTCAACAATTAGAGCGATTATTTTATTGGCAAGCTAAACCAACGCGTTCAAAGCGTGCACGCGTTTGGTCTGATACGGTGATATGTTCATGAATTACACGGAGCAATAAAAAATGATAGGAACACGTGTAAGAACGATTGCGTGTGTATTTTATATATGCACAACAATGAGTATTCATAACTGGGAGAAAAGGATCGATAGTTTGCTTTTCGAAATCCTTGATGTGAGAAATAAAATGTTGAGCTGCATGAAGAAATAAAAGATGATAGGAACACGTGTAAAAACGACGACACGTGCACTGTATTTATGTGCAGCAGTAAGATTTCGCAGCTCGGAAAAGTTTTCAAGAAAGAAAGGTCATGGAGTGTACATCTGATCCATCAAAACTCTTATTGTACGAAATAAAATGTTGTTCAACTCCATTTTCTTGAAACGTGTCTATGGTTGTTTTGGGTTGTCCGTGTGTTTCTCGTCTGTCGAAAACCAGACCATAACTAACGAAAGTAGAACAAACTAGAATGTGTCCGCGATACTAAAATGTCGGACAATAACGGTGCCCTTCTGGTATTTCTAGGTTTATGGCACGCCTGTTCGCCGCCGAGAGTTAAGAGAATTTCGAAGAAAAGGAAGACGGAGTTGACCGAAACGTTTTCGAAAACAGCGGATCTAGCGGGTCACGTAAATCCGGCTAGCAACTATAACAAGTCACTCCCACGTGCGGTTCAACTTTGCATACAGTTCAATAGGCAAGCTCTCACGATTTCTCACGGAGTTATCAATAAGGAATTACCCTTATCGGGGATTCTGTCTTGGGCAGACCGAACAAGGGAAGACCGAGGGTCAAGCCTAAATAATCTCGGTAATCTCGTTTCTCTCCCTCGCATTGCCTTTCCACAAGTTCGATCCTTGACCCTAATCCCACCGACTGGTTCAAAATTACGATATTTGCGTGTTTATCGATTCGCAGTGGGAGTAGATACGAGTTCGAGTAGTCCGGATCAACGATATACGGCACCGATCCCTCTATTATCGCTAACCTCTTGAGAATTGTTCTCCTACGAAAAGAGAAGACGGTTGAAAATACGGTAAAAAAGCAGCTCGTTGGTGGGAATTTTATCGAACAATTCTGGGCGATCCACAGTGGTTCATTTATAATATAATATATAATTTATATTGACAATTATATAGAAAAGATCTGCGAACTCCGATTTTGATGAAATTTTAATATGTTATAGATTTTGACATTTTCAACAACTATTTTCTTTTCCAATATAGGGGGTCGCTTTTAGTTTTCGAGATATTTGCAAAAAACTATTGCGAATACTTGCTGCGGAGCATGCAAGAATACGAAAAATTCAATACAGTATTCGCGATAGTTTTTTGCAAATATCTAAAAAACTAAAAGCGATCTCCATATATTGGAAAAGGAAAAAGTTGTTCAAAATGTGTTGCTGCATAACACATTAAAATTTCATCAAAATCGGAGTACGCAGACCTCTTCTATATAGGTATCTTTATATTATACATTTATATGATAATAATACATACATTTATATTATAATATATAAGCGTGGTAAATAGTCAAAGGGTCCAAGCGAGTAATTTCGGTAATAATTAGTCGTCAAAACAAACCAGAAGCGTGTGCTGACTATCCATAACGTAACTCCAACCGTGATCATTTAAGAGAGGTAACATAATCTGCAGACCGTAGCGGTTGAAACCAAACGATTCAGCGCGTGTGATAAATCTGCACAGCACTCGGCAGCCTGGCGAGCAAACTTGACACAGATTTTGTTATCCGGTTGCAAAGAAGCACGAAAGCTGGCTACGATAAAACGAGCGGTGAGCAGCGAGCGGCTAAAGAAGTTAATCCCATAGTCTCGAACAACGAGCCGCTTAACCACCTCGCGATCGCCGCACTGCTAACCACCTGACGCGCTTCGAATTGCACCGGAAAACTTAGTAAGAAAGGTGTTGTTTGCACGGTCGTACAACGGGTCTATCGAAAGTGTTCGACCCCCTTTAGAAACTAGCAGCTCTAGTCTTAATTATCCTTTTTGATCGTTCCGCGCTTCGTGTCGTCGCTATTACGATGTGTCCTATCAGAGCCAAGGGATTTCTGCTTGCTCCAGATTGCCACGGCTTTATCAAACTTTGCGAACTTCGCGCGGTTCGATGAACAAAATGGATTACCTTGGGTTTCGGTTCTGGCATCCGACGATGTTGCACCGATGGAGGATGAAGCTCCCTTCAACTTCCGTGTTTTCTAGGTTCAACGTGATTGTCTCCGAAGAGGATCAACTGTCACACAGACTTGTTAGTCTTCCGTGAATATTTTCGAAAATTGTAGATTCCCCTGCAATTCGACCGAGTCCACAGCATTTATTGTACCACGCGGGATAAATCATTTGGCATGGCTCCACACAAGTTTTAACGCGTGCTCTCTCCCTTGGTCGTTTCATTGAATGTCATCGAAGTTAGGATTTCTGTCCACTTTCACAAATCCTAGTGGCGAACCGAGAAACAACAATATTCTGCTTGAAAGATAATCCACAAAAATTTTAAAAATACTGTAATACTGTGTAATATCTGTAAGGACAATTATTGATAAGATTAGAACAGTAAGTCTGACTGATGGATAGCCAGTTTCAGGCAACGGTCGTTCGCACGGCACTCGACCTGTCGAAATTAGGTAAAACCTGGTCTGAGACACGTCTGGCTTGGTAACCTCGGAAAAGATTATCTCGCTCGAGTTATCCCGAGCCCATTCCGTCCCTTCTATTAACGTTTTAATTACAGTAGTCCAGAACTGGTTGTACTTGAACGGTTTACTCGGGAAGTATATAATTCATGGCGAAGGCACCGCGATCCTCCTTAAGACTCTTTGCCCGAGGGTCTTCCGTTTCCACCAGAAATCGGATTACCAGCGGATTAAATCCGCCTCCGACCACCTTGGAGTTACGTCTCTTTCGGGGAAAAAAAGGAAAAGAAGGACGGCAAGTTGCTAACAAAACGTTGACTCCTGGGTAGCAGTTCGCTGCACCGAACGAAACTTTATCGTCCGACGACCAGGCATAGGCGTATGGGGACAGTCGTATGGGTTCGGCACGTTTGCAAAATAACGCGACGAATTTTGATCCGTTGCATGGTTCAAAAGTTATGAGTGTTCAAAATTGAGGGAAGAGGGCACCAATCAACTAATAATTAAAAATGACTAATAGTCATTACGTAAAACTTTTTGATTTGTTGTTCATAACTATATGACACTAATTAGTCACAGCTCTAAGTAATCGTTAATTATTGCTTATTGTTTATTACTGATTATTATATACATATAGCTGTGACTAACTGGTGCCATGTCGTTACGAATAACTCTTTATTTATTAGTTGATTACCGATTTATTTTATTCGACTTTCTTAAAATTCCTCAACAAAAATTGTAAATGAAAATGTTTATAATAATAATAACAGTATGCTGACGTTTAGAGTGGTTCTAGATGAACTTTTATAATTTCAACAATTTTGAAAAAGACAACATGAAATCGATCATTCGACAAATGATGCAAAATTCTGTCGTAAATTCTACTAAGAATTAAGGTCGCTCAACAAAGAGTGTCTCGCGCACGTTCGGTTCCTTTTTAATCGGCGATCCTCAAAGAGGGCTCAGTTGTTCGACTTTTTCCACAAGGAAACGCAGAGTCGATTAAGTTCTGACACGGGCGACAATCTCCCTTCCACGAACGACACTCCCTACGCTACTGTAATTATGGTCCTGTCGAGTTTACCCCTGTCTTTCCGTTGAACGAGGGAATGCTCGATTGGATCCCCTCCTCGAGATGTCGTGCTGATTACTGAAGAAAAGGTCGTGCGACACATAAGAGTCCCTTTGCTCGAACTTGAATTTTGTGTATTTTCTTGTCTCGCGACTCTATCACTGAACAAAATCAAAATTCTACACATCTGTCGACAGTTTAAATACATTAAATATATTTTTATATATATTGTATTATATATCGACAATATTTTCGAACTCTCCCGATGTATTCACCGCTTTGTATCTCGTTAATCCATTTCCCCCGGGGCACAAGATATTTTTTTTTGTCCCAGCGACCTGGAATCGCAAAGAATTATATCGAATCCCTTGTAGATTAACCGGAGAAGCGAATTCACAGATGCTCGTATTAGATCGAGCTCTGTAATCCGAAGGAACGATAGAAAGCTCGAACGAGATGGGTACGTATTAATATTGTTTAAAAGTTTGTCTCGAGCGTAGTATCAGAGAATAAGCTGTGCCCGGCTCCAATAATGTCTTCTATCTTTGTTAGCTCTTACACAGACGCAAACAGGATTAATGGTCGCCGCAATATCGATATAACCCGGGGAAGAAAATCGGTCCGATCACCGACTCCGCGGAACAATTCGAGAGAAAGAGGAGAAAAGGAAATAAAATCTCTTCGGTTTCTTTTCGTTCGTTCCCGGCGAGCGAGCCGCACGATAGCGTAATGGCAGACTTCCTGGTTCCCTAATGGCTGGACGTACCGGGAGGCTAGGGCCTAGAGCCAGCTACAATATCCTATACGCGATAATCGAGCTGATATAAGGCCGCCTGCTTCCGACCATGCAGGAAAACACTTGGATGTTAGGCACACCTGCCAGGTGCACCGTGCTCTCCTCTCTCTCTCCGGCTCTCTCTTTGGCTCTCTCTGTTTCGGCCTGTTCGATCGGGACGGCACTCGGTTGGCGTGTTCCCCGGTAATATTGGGTAATTTCGCGTAATTTCGTGCTTCCTACGTCTAGTCGCGGTATTTCACTCGCGATCCGCGTTTGTCATACGTCTCGCGTGACGTTTCACCTTGATAAACGACCATTCCGACGTCATTATTTTCGACGGCCCGCCACCTGTCACCGGTTATCTTCACATTTTCGCGAGCACGATCCTGGAACGTTCCGTATCGTTTCGCTTCGCTCGGTGTGGTCCACCGGGTTAACTTCGCAATGCCCGACGCCGCGCAGCATTCCTGTGAAGTAGGTGACCAATGCGAAATATTCCTCTCCCTATGACAATGAAAAATGGAACCACCGACGGGCCGAAAAAAAAGTGTTCAGCATTCTGCAATGATTCCGCAAACTTTCCCAGAGAACTAGAATAATGCGCTGCCTGCTTGTACGTGGAGCATGTCGAATTTTAGAATTCGTTGAGAAATATTATACTTACATATTTTTCAATGTAAATCGATGTGTCTGCTCGTCGATGGCAGAGAAATATTAAAGGTAAGAAAATAAATAACTCCAGCTTCATTGAAAGACGACATTTTTCCATTTTAAACAAAAGCAGTATATTTGTTGCATCAACATCGAGCTCGACCATGTTCAAAGTGCTGTGAATTCGTGAAAAAATCTTTCTAGTCTTATTTATTATATTATATAAATTATTACTTTATCTGATGTATTCGTCATAATTGTATAACAAATAATATTACTCGTGTTAATTACACGAAAAAAAGTGTCACCCAGATATGGGTGACGTGGCGTTCAACGTGTTAAAATGACTCCTCAATAATTACAACAAGAAATATATGACTCAGACCAGTTTTATAATTATGGGCGCATTTAAATTCCAGTGTACGTCTTGTAGTTTCGTCGCTGGGTGTGGTAATCTACGTGCAAAGCGAGTATCGGCCTGGCGCGAAGCAGGGGGTGCCGGTATCGCGAGCAGGGCAATAACAAATCCCTTTGTGCGTGAGAAATCGCGTTACGAAGGTCGCGCGACCGAATAAAAAGCGGCGGGCGACACGCGCCCGACAATACGCACGAACGCGGAGAAATCCAATCAGTCCGGCCACGCTTTGTTTCGTGACGCCGCGCCGCACCGTATTTTCCACCGTGCCGACGAACTGTGCCGCGTGTCGCTACACTTCCTACCGAAATACCCTCTATCGCGAACAAAATGGACGGCCCCTCGGGTACACTGCGAAAACGAAAACTCGATTTGCACCGATCACCGGAACGTCCACGCGCTATTCCTCCGCGATCGAACCCGTTCGCTCGCAGCCCGCACCGAGACGACCAAGTGTACGCGCGCAATTACTTTTCAGGCAGTTTGACAAAATCTAAATGTCGCCGGCAAAACTGCGCGATTCAATTCCCGTGCCAGAGTGCGTCCGGAGCTAGCTTTTCGCGAGGACACCGTAACCAATATCCAATTTTGAGAGAGACACCTCGCCACAGAAGCTTCAACAATGGACGAGATATCTCGTTTTCACAAAGAAACGATCCTATCGTTTCACGATACTTGATTTCATCGTACAATGATGTGGACGAAATATTTCGTGTATCTTTATTATCAATGGTCACAGTTTAAATAATTCGAGTTTTTATTGTTTATATTAAGAAAACAGAGAATTTTCATTATAATCGATGTAGATCTAATATACATGCACAGGTTTAAAAAAAAGTGGCAAAAAATAATGTTGTGGATACACGTGCCCACAAAACTGTATAATCTAAGAATCAGTTCATAAAAGCAAAAATAAATCCATCAGAGAAAATTTCGTTTATCTCTTGTGCATGAACGAACTCGATTATAAAATACCGAAAAGGTAAAATAAATATAAAAGTTTTAAAGAATTCGTTCCATCAGATGAATAATATAAAACACGTTTATAGAGAGTAATGTATTTTATGTTGTGGTCTTTGATCATTTCAAATGCATGGAACGCCACAATCTAACGACGGCTCGAAATAACAAAATGCACATAATTAATCTAACTCTGTTTACACGGAACATGAGATAATAATGTGCCGCTGGCAACGCGTGTGCCGAATATAACAATCTCGTGAAATGGAATATTAATTATAGTACGAATTAATCTGATACATCTCGATTAGAAATCAGAGAAGGCCAGTGATGAAAGAGCAGAGTACGGTAGAATGTTTATGGAATAGTATAGACAATATTCCCTAACTTCGCAGTGTGCGGCGGTTACATTGTTCGCAAGCATCCGAGGCAAGTGTGTGCAAGGCTTAACACGTAATCCTTTGAGTAGCAAATTAGATGTGCCACGAACTTGCAGCAGCTGGTGGATCAGTTGCTGCCGGAAACTTTAAACGAATTCTCCGAGCTGATGTTTAATTTATTTCTCACTACCTATCCGGCTTCTCCCGGAAAAGCCACTGGCCCCACGACCGCTTATAAAAGTGCACGAGCCACGATCCGCCGAAGAATGTATAACTATTCGATGGATAACGCTTAGCCGACGCGATCCTGGCCTTCGGACGAACTCGACCAGGATCGAAGGAGGGAAAAGCAAACTTGTGTTCCTCTCGCTTCGAAAAGCGAAACTTTTCCCACGGATGCGCTCTGAATCGTAAAACGCCCGGAAGTATCGCCCTGCTTAAAAGATTCATAAGATTTCGCACCTGTAGTTGCTTTCGTTACGAACGACATTATAGGCACTTGCTGCGTCAACGATTTGCATGCGTGCAATTGCATTACAAAAAATTACGTTGTCACGTGAGACGGTGGAATTTAAAAGTTTCGAAGATTTATCGAATTCGAACGACCCCAACGAAAACTCCAACGTTGAACAATTTTTTACTGAGAGGTCTAGAATTAGAGCTATTAAACTGCTTTCTTTAGTTCTTTTTCTTGCTATCTCTTGTTATCTCTCTTATTAAACTGTAATCTGTCTCTACAATATCGTGTCAGACTCGTGATGAAAATTCTGAACAGAGTCTAATAAATATTTGTGTTATTGATCTCCTTTAAGGATGTTCCGGAGGTATATAAAAACGCAATAAAATTTTTGAAAATTTGACACTATATAATTCTTACTAAATTAATGTTATAATAACTAAGCACGTTCCTAGAAGGCATCCTAAAATCCAAAGAAAATTGGAATAAAATCAATACTTTCATTAAATCTGTTTAAAAGAAAAAAGAGACGAATAAAAAATAGCTGGAAGAAATAATTAACCCTGAAAAAAGATGTGTTAACCTGAAAGGAAGATAATTTAACCTGAAAAGAAGACCAGAATTAGTTACTATTAATTATAGTTTTTGTATATGTAAATATAAATATATTATCCTTTGTATTCCTACTCAAATTTTTTTATTTTTGGTTTGTAATGGCTACCGGTAGACCATCCTGGAATTATTGTGGGACAGCCAAGAAATAATCACAGGGGAGTGAATCAAAGACAGGGCCCTCATCCATGACCGGATTAGAATGAGAGGAAGACGATTCCATCTTGAGAGACAAAAAAAGCCCCTTTTCTTAGGGAGCGGGGAAAATTCGTGTCGGTACGGGTATGGCGCGGTTAATTGCGCATTTCACGTGGACTTTTCACAGCAGGAAAAATATCCTGCGGCACACCACAGCTCGGCGAAAAACGGTAAAGGGCACGGGGAATAGTTTTTGCCGGACCTGAAGTTCGAAAAGCACACGGACCTCACCTACGATCCCGCAGGAAGGGAAGAGCTCGTTTCACAGGAACGTCAGGCATTAACGGACAGCGCGAAGTAAAATTCTTTCAAACAGCTTGGTCGTGACACGACGAAAACGGAGACCGTGTACCACGTTATACCACGCTGTCCACCTCTTACGGGCGTAAACCTTCCGCACAGCAAGAGACGTGGCATCTTTCGAGCTACGTTCCACCCCTTTGCGATGCAATTGCGCCACGAAGGGGCGCGTACGCTGTCGCAAATTAGAACGCACGCGGCAAATGAAACTTTTGATGTCGGCCGCCCGAATTAACTTTACCAGCGGAGCGGCAGTTGTGATAATTAGAAAACTCGGTCTCTCTTAGAATGACACGCTGTTCGATCGAAAGTCATTTGAATTAAACGATTGCATTGCTGTGCATTTCTCTTTTTTAAATATTTCCATTCCAGTTTGCGGTTCAACATTTCTGTGGTTGCACACACTTTCACTTTCGAGATATTTCCGTTGAAAGTTTTAATTACTAATTCTTTCACATACGAGATCGGCTGAATCGTATTATACTGTCAGCCTTTCGAATTTGTTATCATAAAATCCTCTGAAAGTCAATTAATGCATAAACTCGAATTTTTTGAAATTCTCACTTGCGGTAATTTTTTTACAACCACAGATTTATTTATTTATTTATATTCATTAACAGCTAGGTCATTAGTGACCACATAATTTACAATCAAAAGTGAATTTATAATAGTTTATACGAATCAATGGATTCGAAAAAAAGAACAACCACAGATAGGTCATTAGTGACCATATAATTTACAATCAAAATTGTTGTATACAAAAGTGAATTTATAATAGTTTATACGAATCAATGGATTTGAAAAAGAACAACCACAGATTTGGGCTTGGTGTTATGACGAAAACTCCATCACAAACGTCCGAACAACAAAATCGACCACTTCAGTCCAGATTATCTTTCTGTCGATCATCTTTGGTTCGCATAATGTCACTCCCCTTGTTAGAACCGCACTCGCCCATAACGGGTGGTACTTTTGTTAGTCGAAGCCCTGGACTGACGTCTAGTGGCGGGACACGCGGCAGATGTTGTGTTGCTATGTCGTTACGAAATGCCCCGGCTGATTAATCGAGAACGACGAGGACCCTTTGCGTCCGTAACTGTCGGCTGCAATCGGTTCTACACGTTCGTTTGTCGCAGACGCGATACTCCGGTCGTTGCGCTGATAATAAATTAAGCAAATGCTGTGATATTTCGGCGTGACAACTTTACGGAACCCACCGAATCCGCTGGAGAATTCATCAGCAAACATATTGAAACCTCGATCAACGAGTGGAACGTTCGTTCGCACTAGAAAATACCACTTTGTAGACAGATCGGAAATAATTAAGAACATCACATTATACAATAAAACTTCATCGAGGATGTTTTGCTTTTTTATAATTTTCCACGTGTCATCTAATATGTATAATACTAAACCTATTGTTATAAAATGACCAGTCCCTTATTCTACAATTATTAAAATTTTTAGACATTTCCGGTGGAAAATGATTGAATAAATTACACCATTCGAGCACACATTACGATAAATTCTAAGGTGTTTTTATTTTAAACATTTCTGGTGAAAAATGATTGAATAAATTACACCATTCGAGCACACATTGTAATAAATTTTTACTGCTAGCTAGGTTCAGTGTTAAGAATAAAAATGATTAATTCGTCGTGATAAGCAAAGAGTAAACGTTGTTTCAAGAAAGTCGGTGAACATTGGAGATATTGGCATTCCATTGGACCGCGGGACACAACGGGAACACCGAGGTATCGAAGCATAACAAAAGCCCTAGAAACGATGACGCAATTTTTCTTTGTGCCGAGGGACACGAAACACAGAGGAAACAATTCGCGGCTCGTCGATATGTTTCATATCTGGCAAGCCAGATGCGTTCCGCAAACAGTCGATCTATCCCGATGAATTTTAATTTACATCGGGAAATCAGTTCCGGACATGTTTGCAAACCGCTGTAACGATAACAGGTTGCAAAAGAATTATTCATGATTCGTGCTGAATGCACAAGGCTTCCGACAACAAATAGTTTATTAATTGGAACAACGTAGGTGGTAGATCGTTCCACAAAGGGATATACATATCTAGGTTTGGACCGACGAATGCTGCGGTCTCGCTTGTGCAGTCAATATTACGAGCAAATATAGTACAACGCTGTTTATAAATTGTTTCGTCGCAATGTTGTCTTTCCATATAGCGGCCAGGAAATATTCGATCAAGTTGGTAAATCCGATTGTTGGAAGAATTGTTTGAGTGTTTATTAAAACGGAAAATATTGCTCAATATACAGGGTGAGTCCATAGCTATGAAATACCTCGGTAACTATTGGTTATATCAAAATAAAAGAACCTTTGAAAGTTCAAAAATACCAAGTTACACTTACATCACTTTTGCGTTACATGTTTCAGGCTGTTTCTTTAAGGAAACTTGAAAATTAATGAAAACTTGTGAATTCCATTGTGTTCTACAATCTTCTGAAAGCATACGCTGGAAACGGACGAAAATCGATATTCTAATAATGAAAAGAATTTTTTCATAGTATCGCAAACGCGTAACGGCGCGAATTCCTTTGCGCGGAACCCGACGATTTCATGAAAAATATTGACGGGGTAGGAAAAGTGAGCATGCAGCGTGCAACAGAAGAATGCAATAGGAATTGCATCGCTGAAAGATCGAGACTGACAAAGGCCGAACTGTTTGTCAAGGAGGATAGCGCCGGCTATACAAAAAAATTCATGGCATTGTCTTTCCAGTATAATAATAATATTACATTCAATTTCAAATAGTTATACTGTTTGTTTGTTGGTTAGACTTCCTTGAGGAAGTAAGCCTTTCTCTGCCGCGGAAGAAACTGTCATTACTAATGTGAAGTGTTTAAAAAAAAGCAAAAATAAATATTAAATACTTCATATTTGACACGATGGGAGTGAAATTGTACTGATTTCTTTATTTCCGAGGTCCATGGGTATTTAAGAAGAAATTGTTCACATTGATTAGATTTGGAAAGAATTCATTTTAAGGAAAATTGTGAATTTCTTCATCGTGCGTCGTCTACGACTAACTCGTTTCCCTCGTTGCGCGGTTAACGAACAAACGAATCGTATAAATCATCGCCTTTAATCGCTCCCCCGGCGAAACACTCGAGGAAAGAGCAGGAGCCGCAGTACAGAACGCTTGGGGATCTTCCGGCGCGGCGGAATGGATGGCAACCGTATTGCAAGACACTAAAATTGATATAGTGGCGCGGCTGCTGGTCCGAGTGAGACTCGCCTTACAAAGGATCACACAAAGGCGGCCGAAAGTTTGGAAAATACTCCGGGAAAATTATGGCACTTGTAACGCGGGGATCTCGGAGTCGCACTGTACAAACTGTTTGGCTTTGTTGCGCTTTGACCAACACAAAACGCAGCCATCAGCGACGGCGAAACTTGTGTCCGCCGCAGATACTACGCTTTTCTATACACGAGACGCATTTTCGAGTGTGCACAAGTGTGCTTGATCCAACTGGGACACTGTCCGCCGGCCACGTTTCACAATTTGATTAAGTGCGGAGATTTCGGAGCGCTGCTCGCGATTCGTTTTGTTAATGAGCAAAGGAGTTGTCTGGATAGAATAAATCTGCGATACGATTTCGGGTGTTGCCATTAGGTTGCTGCATACGAAATGTCCGACTTTTAATAGTGACAAAATTGTCAACCACAACAGAAATCGTGTACGTGTATAAGTATTGCTCATGGACTTTTTCATATTTTTTGGTGAGGTGCACTGACGTAAAAAGAAAATAAAAACCGCTTTATCACGGTGAGTATAACAAACACTGTTTTGACGTACAGTGAAAACAATTATTTTTCGATAATAAACAAACATCACTTTGATTTTTTAAATGTAAAAATATATTTTTTATCAACGAAATCAACGACCTATCGTGTTATGACCTTCAGCAGGCAAATAACGTCAAATCGTTTTTTTTTTGTTTTTCTGTCAAACGTTACCGGAGATCAAAAATTATGATTTTCACATCGTCGCGTCCTCGTGCTCATCCTCGTCGAGAGAACAGCGATTGGATCCGGTTGACCGTTTATTAACTTATTATTTATTTCAGCGAATTCGCAAGCGACCCGAGCGAGAAAGCTCGAGGCGAAATTCTAAATCCGCAATCTCGGCAACTGAGACAATACCGGCTGCGCTGGCTCCAGAAAGAACTGAGACTAGCAAAAGCTCCGGCCCCGTAGTGCAGTCTTTGTGAATGCGTTATTACGCGCTGGAATTTTCATTAGCAAAATTACCCGTCACAATCACGGGAAATTATCTTTTCGTCAAAGGGAACCTCTGCCTCCGTAGATACTGGTCAACGGTACTACGCTATTTGCACGGCGCGCCTCTTTTCTTCAACAAGAGCGCGAGCCTAACGAGCTAATCAATTAAGCTCAAAGCGATGTTCCTCGAGAGCCTCGCGATAACGAATGAATTGCCAACTAACGAGCGCCCGAGTGTTTTGCCTAGTAGTATATTTTTATATTTTTGAACGTGATGCCCGTCGACGATGGAAACGCGTTTACTCTTTCGAACCGGGCTTTGAAAACTGTTATGATATCGCGAACGTTTGTTGATGTAAACGAACTCACCTCCCCCTACTCTATGAATTCGGAATTCGTCGATGACTGCGTCACTACGGCTCGTGATTTTCCATCCAAAAATCCAAACAAAAAATAACGTTCCACTTGCAGATAAGAAATAAATTATTATATTATATTACTAACTAAGCAATTTTGCAATAACCTATAATTTTTTCAACGTTTCGGTCTACTTTAAGACCTTTATCGAATCTTTGCACCGAAAACATCAATTTAATTTATTTACAAACTGTCGATCGAGATGACTGGATGATTACCAGATCCTATATTAAACTTCAAGCTATCAAATAAAAATAATTTAACCGTCTAAAAATGGTTGAAGTTGCAAATAAGAAATAATAAATTCTTCGTGGAATTATTTCAATGATTTTTGTGTTAACTAGATGTATACCAGACCGTATGTTAATAGGTTGTAAATAGTTTTATTTGTGGGAGTTGCAAGCAAGCTCCCACAAATAGAAAAATTAATTTTCTGAAAATGATTAAAGTTTAGCAGGATTTTGAGAAAACCTGAGACTCTCGATAGCGAACCGATTAAACGTCGCAGTCAACAGCCAGTGGGGAATCGAATGAAGTTAGATGTCGCGAGGATAATAACGTAGAAATGACGCGGGAGTGGTTCCGCGAGGAATGGCTCGCAATTAACGTTGCATTGGGATAATGGAGGGAATCCCGCCACGGAGCCATTGAACGGTGCAACTATTTTTCTTCTGGCGGGAGTGGCTGCGATTTTTCCCGCGGGACGATTTTTCCTTACTCGTTTCACTGAATCCCGTGGAACGGGCAGCTTAAACGCCGCTAACGAGCTGATTCGGAGCGTGGAGACGCGGCGTCATTAGTCGATAATTATCAAAGTAGGTATCGAACGTGCACTGGGAAACAATGCGCTGCTTGAGAATTTAAAGTACCCGGACACTCAGTCTCTGTCTATCCTGCTCGACATTTCCATAAACACATTCCGTCTTTCTGTAACAATGTGACATTTCGATGATCGCTCAAGAAATTTGCATTTTCCCAGACAATACCGTTCGATGAAACGTGAAAATATTGTAAGAATATATCCTCGTGAAAATCTTTAATTACCCGCGAAATGGATGAAATCAGATCTCTGAATTTATTTTTATCTGTTATAGAAAAGCGATCCTATTCGTTGAATGATAATTACCGTGTAATTTTACACGCCGGTTTCCGCTGTATTTTTATCTAACGAAACCACGTAGAATGTTTTAAAATTTGCTGCTTGCGCTTCGCGGTTGCTGACCTGAATTTGTGTTATATTTTTCATGTCACCCGCCACAGACCTTATCAACAACCACCGCGGCCTTCTCGTTTACTTTTCATTACCACTATTAAGTTCGTTTTTCGTGGATTTTCACCTAAATCGTTCCTAAGAAATATTTCATTAAAACTTATTCTCATCGGTTTGAGTAAAATCAACAATTTTTGACATATTCTACGACATACTCACATTTTAACAAAATCCGAAACAGTAATACAAAACGTATCCAATTTTTCTTTGAATGTAACATGGAAAAATGTGGACCCTTAAAAAAATCCGGCGGACATATTAAAAAGTAGGAAAAGTCCTAGGAGTTTTTTTGAAGGTTGTTGAATGCTGCGTACCGATGTGTTTCCGTGTAATTTGTCAAGCAACAGTTATTTTGTAGACAGGGCTACTGGAAGCGTGCGACTCATGCCGAAATTTTAATTAGTCGGTCCGTTGAATGTGGACGGTTGTCGAGTATCCGGTTGTCGAATATGTGGGGGAGGCTGATATAAAACTTTCGATGCGGAGTGCCAGCGACGCGGGACTCGTTAACGCGCCGTAAAAGTATCACCTGTCTCATAAACTGGTCATTTGAAAGGGAATTTCCCCCCGCCGAGCTGCTTACTCACTTTTCATCCTTCCTGTTTACCCGGCCGTATATTTCCCGCGAACAAGCGAACAATTATTGCGCGAGGGCCCATTTATCAAAACGTCTCCACGGCTGCGAATATCATCGGGAAATTTCGCTGGTTCGGCCTGATGCATTACATCGTACCCGGCGCGACGTCACCCGTGCTCTTTCCAATTTCCTAGATAGATATTGATGAAGTCTCCTTTGTCCTGACATTAATAAGATTACACAAATTATGGCCAGTCATAGATCAAATTTGAAACAACTCGTGGAAGTTGTAACCTTGTTCCCGGCAAAGATAAATACGTGCCGTAAACTAACCGAACATTCGGAGGCTTTCGTGATATTTTGTGACGGTGTACGACCACTATTCAAAGACGCCATATGCAGTTGAAGTTTTCTTTGTTTCAACAAATATTTATTACAAGCATAGAAATTCACAGAATTAAATTATGTGAACTTATGTTTCATTTAAAAATGTTCATTTTGTATTGTTCAACTGTAGTGTAATAGTGATTAAATACTACAAATAGATCTCAATTGTATCGACTAAATCACAACCTTGTTCATCCTACTGTGTATCTCGAACAAGTTGTCGTGACCCATTTTATAATAATTATTCCTGCGGCTATTATGAGGATTCAATCGCATCATTTCTGCCTGGATAGTTGATCATCGTTTATCAAAATTAGACACCTAGCGTATTCGCCTGTAGGCTGGCGGCTTTGATAAAATAACATTGTCGCGATTATCGATTACGGTTTTATCAGATTCTGACAAAATTGAAATAAGTTAGAAATAACTTTTTAAATCTTACACGTTATTACAGTACAAAATTAGGTTGAAACAATATAAAAGATTATCGATTCCTTTCAAAATTTCACACGCTGCAAGTATATATATATATTTCTCAAATTTATGGAATTATTTAACCAGGGAATTCAACGCGAAACACGTTCAGCATAAAAGATAAATGGTATGCACCACTGACACGATTAAATTTATTTAAATTTAGAGCTGTTGTTATCCTAATATACAGCGTGTTCGATCTAACTTGAACATCTTAAATATTGAATCGTTAAAATAAGTTATAATTATTAAAAATACCGAAAATATTTTAGGTGGATAAAATAATCGATTCACCTGGTGTACTATTCTGTGTATCAGGATATTTTCTAGGCAGCCAATCAACGATCATCGCTTACGGTACATTGCATGGCTGCGGTACTGTGATGTTGGATTTTCTCCATATTAGGTGCCACGGTACCTGCTGCGCCGGGCAGGTAGGTAAACGTGATATTCGAGACTTTACGTCACCGCCACGCTTAAAACTACGGTTCTCAACATCCTCTGATCCACAATTCAAGCGTAAGTATTACGATACCTCGTTGAAACTCGTGTACAGTGGCCACGCCCGCGAGGCGTTTTGATTCGTCGTTAATCCTCGTGTTCGTCCGGCGATTCGCTAGATGAAAGCTTGTCCAGGTCGGACATTAACGGGAACGCGGCGCCGAACGTTACTTCGGAGCCGGCCGTTTGCCTGCATGAATTATTAATCGCGAGCAAGCTGCGTTTATCGCCGCAGCAAAACAGGCTTGATTCCCCAGGCGATGCGTCAAGCGTCTTGAAAATCCATGCAACCTGACCCTCCCCGTGTTTTATAGTCCCGTTGTTGCATCGCGAACTTTATTTCTCACACTTACGTGCTGTAAAGCGGCGTTCGAAGTCCGCGGGCCCAGCAAGTTTCGTTTCGAGTAAATAAATTAGAAACTTGCTAACGCACAGCCAACAGATGCTTAACTCATCCTGCAGTTAAGTACCTGCTGGCGCGGCCGATGATAGCGCCAGCCCGTCGTGCTACCCCTGCTGCCCTGATTTTATCTGCTCGCAAATGAACTGCATTTGCTAGCCGGTATACCATTGATCGCCGTGGCTGATCGTCGAATTACGGTCAACATTCTTGACCGAGAACGCCAAGAATCCACCCTGCACGACTCGTACGAATTTCCTTCAGCTATGCACACGGAAATTACTGTTTTACTTCAATTATTCATCGGGCGCTGCTGGGGGCAACGCTGAACTCACTACTGCACAGTGTATCGAAAATAGATATCATTTTCATATACTCTTCTTTGGGAATGTTTACCAAGTCTCATTATACCAAAAATAATTTATTCATCAGCGATAGAAATCAATATGTGAAAATTATGATGACCTTGATCTTGACGTATGTTGCAAAGGACAACATTCCGAATAACTTTTGTCATTACAATTACTCGGTGTACGGTCTTAGTTTTCGAGATAATTGAAAAAAACTGTATTGGATACTGTATTGAATTTTGTATTCGCGCACACTCCGTATACGAAATACCAGGAGTAGTCTTCCAAAATTGAAAGCATATCCTATATATGTATCACTCTATCTAGAGTGAGACCGACCCTGTTTTCTCTGTCATCTTTACAAGTGTTTACAAAAACGCTGCGTAGGGGCAGGCTTACGTTGCCACGGAGCGTGCGTGAATACAGAAAATCAATTTAGCACTAGCAATAGTTTTTTACACTTATCTCGAAAACTAAAACCGAGCACCGGGTAATTGTAATCACAAAAGTTGTTCAGAATGTTGTCCTTGATAACATATGTGAAGGTCAAGTTCATCAAAGCTACCTCTATATTCTATATTAACATAAGTAAATTCTAAAATCGGACAGACGAATCGGTGACGGATGTCAGTAGTTTCGTTTCGCAACTCGCAATAATTCGATTTCCAAGCGGAAGAATGCTTGCGGGACTTGTCGAAACGCCGCGTCGTAAAAGCGGAGCTAATTTCATTGGAGATTCGTTCGGCATTTATGGAGGATCTCTCCGGTTCCGTAAACAGCGACGGGGCGTTCGGGTCCGTTCATTAGCCGCTCCTATCGCTCGTCGAATTTACTTTGAACTTCGAGCCGGTGCTCGAAGACGGTCAGCGCGTTGCCTGGGAATCGGCGATTAATTGTCCGTGAGCGTAAAGTTACGAAGGTTCCGGCGCACCGGAAGTCGACCGAGCGAAGGACAAGCGTGGGCGCATAGTTTTCCGAAGAATCGTTTACTGTTTCAGCCGGAACGGATCGATAGTCCTGCTAACGGTTGTTCCCGTTGCCGATATTAAGTACAACAACGCCGGCCGATTAGGATCGACTCTAGCCTGCTTCCGGGGTTGCTCGACCTCCTGCTCTTCCGCGCGTTCGAGTTCTCTCGTAAAGATACCGGCGATCGTAAAACTAAAGCCGCAATCGCAACGCCGCGACGACTCTCTGCAATTATACTTGAACAATTTTTCCATAGGAACACGACACTCCTACCGCTCCACATAATTTAGCCACCGTCTCGTCGGAGACCGCGATGACTGGATCTAACCTTCTTCCTTCGAAAACAGTTATTAGTAAATATTAAATATTTAATTTGTTGCTGTTTTCGATGCACAGTTTCGATCAATTAATAACTATTGAATTAGCAATTTTGCAAGCTTATTATTATTTATTATTGTTTATTATTGACTTGGATTCGTGAGTACATATTAAATCCCCATCCCCATTTGTTGCCAATAAATATAATATCAAGTTTCATGCATTTAGGGAAAAAATAAGTCGACGAAATAGAAAATGGTATTAATAAATAAATTTTCTATTTCATTTCTGCCAGTTGCGATTCACGTGGAGAACTTTTAATGGCAACGTACTGAAGGGCTGCCGAAAATGTTCTCCAAGAAGCATCAACGAAGTCCGACTGTAAGGGTGGTTACACGTAATCTACCCTTGTTCTTTTCGAGCCCAGTCGCACGGATTTCCAGCGTCCTCTTCGCTCCTTTTCCTTCGTCCCCACGTCCTTGCATGTCGCGTCGCAGCAAAATTGGCTTCGTTATACCGGCGAGTGTTCGATTCCCGATACAGGACCGGGCCAATTTCTACACAGCCGTGGCCTCTCCACTTCAGCATCGTCGACGGGGTGTTATGCATGCCTCCTAATGATGGAGCCAGCCGCGACGACGAGCAGATCGCTCAAACTACCGTCAACCGTGTCGACGACTCGTTAACGCATTAGAAACTCCGCGAGTCTCCCTCGACGCGCGACTCAATGCCATACTTTGGACGGTATATGTGTACCTGTGCGTGTCGGTGTCGCAATGATGCGCACGTGCCTCCACCGTGCACATTGCACACAAGTTCTCTCGCCCCTGTTTCGACGCGATCTTATCCCTCGCGAGACTGCACACGCGACCGAATCGTCGATATTACCGGTGAAATTAGTGGTATCGAGTCTCTACTCGTGCACGGAACTGCGATACCGTTTCTTCCCTCGTTCCTACGTGCTCCCGGATTCGCCTCAGCTTCTGAACTCCTCTGCCTGCTACCGGAAACACGAGGTTTGATCAAAAAAATTTTGGTTTCACAATATACATATTTTATTTTTCATTTTTAATTTACAGAGACGGAATGTTACTTTTGCTTCTCTTGAAAATTATCTAAACTTAGATCGAAACGTTGACAAAGAATATTGTGCTAATATGCAAATAGTGTTTTAGTAACATTTTTGCAAAAAATTTTTGTTTAAAATTGTAGTTTGTCTCACAAAATCTTCATTTATTGATATTAATTTTGTCCCTGTTAATTTTGTCACAAGAGGTCAATGAACTCACAGGTATGCTTGATTTTATAAGGGTCAGTCAGAGTTATGCAAAAACTTTATGCAAATATAAATATTTATTCTAACCTTCGAATAACAAATAATTTTTTCTTTACATTCAATTTGATTAACATTTTATTATCAAGACATACAAACATTTAGAAACAAGAATCCGTTTAGTAGAAGTCGATAGCCGAAAGTTGATTTTTTGGCCAAATGGTTCACGATTTTCCTAACCGGAGCACTGTGCGGCGCCGTGCCACCCGATCGGGCACAATGTAAAGCACACTGGACGATAATAATTTGGCGCGGTACCAAAGTTCGGGATTCTGTTAGCCGGCCCGTACTGTCATCGTGGAAAAAATACGGTCGCCAAACATGGACGAGGAAATCCGAGCGTCGCGCCGCCCGCTATTCACCGCAACTTTCGGCTGGTGCTTTCCTATTGGAGGCCGGATTTTTGTTCCATCCGCTCTCTTCCTCCTTGAATCGGTTTGGCCCACTAAATGGAGGACGGCTAGATGTCGTTAAAATAAAATCGAAGAGATCCCATTGATTCGGTCTTACAATTGTTCGCGGCCCGACATTAGCCTTGTTAATGGCGACCTGCCACGGCTACTTATTCACATCACGTTTGCGTAACAACCCTTAATTATTACGTATTCTATTCTCTTACGAATGTTCTCGAATATTCATAAAACACAACCGTATATTCCAGCTGGCAATTTCTGGTTATAAGATCAAATTATCTTTGGATTTTGATTACATTATTTTGCATTCGTCATTGAAATAATTACAATGCTTATTCTAGCTCACTGGCCTTTAGTATAATGAGATGAACGATCGTATGGAATATACGAGGTACATTTAATTGCAGCGCATGTTATTCGCAGAACTTCAGTTTTGGATCCTTTTATCTCTTTCGTGTCATATTATTTTATGTCTCTTTTACCTTTGTTCTCAATTTCCCGATAATGATTTATACGTTGTTTTTGTGTAGCTTTGTTCGGGTCGAACACAATCGGGGGAAGAAAATAACAATAGCAATTTAAAGCAGTGAATATATTAAAATAATATACGAATATCAACGTGTTAGTGCTTTATACAATTTACACATTTAATTTCAAATAGTTGTACTGCTCGTTTTAAGTTTCTTCTGATCGTAGTACAGTATTCCGACCCATTAGAAACGTCTCTAGGTGTAGGGTGCTGTGAAACAACGTCAATACCGACAAAAGGAACAAGCGCAATCGGGAAACAATTCCGAATAGCGTGGAGGTAGGACGAAAATCAACATTTTCCCGGTGTCAGTGTCGATTGACGCCTGGTACGAAAACTTTCGCAGCAAGAAGAAGTGTTGCATACAACGGCAACTGTAGTAAACTGCTCGAGGCATTGCTTGCCGGGTTCTCGGCGCAGTATCGAACGTGTTAAACCGCTCGACGCTTAAATCTGCCGGAAAGAGGGATAAAGGGGAAAAATTTCATACGGCTGCTGTACATAAGTTCCAGGGAGAAAGGGAGGGAAACGCGTGCTGGGATTCTGGGAAGAAGGGTACGGTGACGAAGGCACCGGGAAAATCCGCGTAATCCTCGCGAGGTCTGAAATAGTTTATGTAGCGAACCCCCGTGGGGCTGGCGGAGAACATCGGTTTACGGAAACGGGTTTTCGTTATCGGCATAACGGCCGGGGAGTTCGACCTGTAGGGTTATCTTGCTCGAGGTTGCCGAAACCACCGACTCTTGCGTTTCCATATCGCGTGAATTGCGAGCGCATTACGTAAACCGGGATCCCTGGTAGCCCGCGATAATGAAGGCCGGTCGAATATTAACGGTGACCCTTGGAAAAATTCTCTCGGTCCCACTCTCGCCGAGTTACGACGGCTCCAGAGCCACCGCTCGCTAGCCGAGGATATCATGATGGTAAATACGATTTCAAAACCGGGAATGAAATTCGTTCACACGCGCACTCGTTTTCGAGGAAATTAAGGTTGAGTGGCCGACCGGCGTACACTCATGGACTTATTTTTAACGCACCGTAAATCAAGCATTTCTAACTGAACTTTTGTAAAAAAAATTAAATCAAATGTTACTTGACTGTTGTGAAATTCAACATTTTATTTATTGCAAAAAAGAGAGAATCTGTTGTTCAAAATCTATAGCTGCGTAACATACTTCGGAGAGGTTTAGCCCTTTGTAAATAATTACTAATGTTTAAATCCGAGACAAAATGCTATTTTTATTGGTAACTACTAGACTGCGAATATTTACGCAAAATAGAAAGCATCTTCGTTAATTATAAGACACAGGAAGCATATATAAATTTTATTTCACCTTTAACAGTTTTAATAAATAGAATATAAAGTATTTACTGTTTCAAATTACAGCCACCCATTTTCGTCAGAAACACATAAAATCTACAGTCTAGTAATTACATTTATGGATCGAAAAGAAATAAAAATCTGACACTACTGTAATTTCATACTGAATAAAAAAAAATTCATTAATTTAATAATGAAGTAAATCATTAAGTAAATTAATTTCATTGATTAATACAATAATGACACTAAACTCTGTCGTGTCTAATTTCCAAATATTTTAAAAAATATTTCAAAAGATATAATTGTATGAAGAGCGGCAGTTTTCTTATAATTGATATCTTGAATTGGAGGGGAACGGCCGTATTTCTGCGAGAACTAGATTGTAATCTTATTTCGCCTGGTGACCCGATCTCGCCGAGGATATCGGCGTCCCGGAGCGTTTCTTTAGAATTGCCGGGTGGACGCGAAACGATTCGGGACACCTCGAGTCCATTGCGGACAAAGGGTGGCGGCAGGCGCACGCATACAGAGGGCAACGAGACGCGCCCGGAATCAGGTGACAATAGACGCGGCAGGAAATTGAGTTGGCACTGATTAGACATTGCGGGCGTGCCGTCATGCCGCGACGGTTCGTCGGAATTTACTCCGGCATACCTGCCGGAGTGCAATTCCACCTTGGATGGTGGCCGATATTATCCTGGACTTTAAATCAAGCGACAGGGCGCAGCGCTTCCCTGGAGCTGAACACGAAAACGATAAACCCTGGGATTAAGATTGATTCGTCGACCGGCGACGTATCGGTCTATACACCGTGGCTGTATACCGAAATCCGCTGACTACCATAATACCGCTCTTTCGCTGGTAGAAGCCTCATGATTCAAATTCGGAGCACCCTTCAAGTCGACATTATGTTGTCTGTCGGAAACGTAAATGGAGCAAACAACGACTTCACCGCGTCAGAAATCGCTTTATTATGCAACACTGTCATAAGGTGCTTGGACAGCTGCTGAACGCTGCGTCTAATCCCTTAATCCTTCGTTCACTGTTCAACGCTAGCTGGAATCCCCGAGTAATTCTTACGATTAGACCCCAGATGCACCAACCTCTAACGGATGAATATTATCAGAACATTTCTTTCCCGGACACGGTGTGTCTCACAGTTATTTCGCGGATTGTCTTCCGAAAAAGACGGAAGATAATCTAGTACTCACTGCTTTATTTTCAAGTACATTCGATGGGATTTATACTACATCAAATACAATATCATATAAATGACGACAAACCCAATTTTTCAATGACTCTGGCACAAAAATTTGCTTTAAGATCATTAATAGTTAATGGCCCCACTAGAAAAAGTCTAATGGCGTCAAAACTTCCGGATTCCTCGATATAAACCTATCAATGAATTTCGATTTCAATAAAGTGATAAATTTTAATCATTTCAACGTGTTCAGCAACCAAGTACAAATAACATGTGACACTAACAATTCAATAAACCGCCGGCACCTATAAAAAAATTCCATGTGCGATCTAATACTGGTGGTTCGGAACCTGAGCAAAGAAGTTCAAAGCAACGTTAAATAAATATGAAAAAATAACAATAACGAACGTGCAGCAGCGAGAATTGAAAGATTTGTCGCTCTTATTGGAAAACCTTTAGATTTGAACTTGCGAAACAAGGGTGAATCTACCCCGAAAGAATATTGGAACGAAAAATGTGATCGCGGCGTGTATCCGGCATAAAATACGCGCGGTTTCGCGTCGCTCGGCAAGGGCGACACGCGCATTCATGGCGGTGCATAAACTATATCAGGGTTGCGTTGCACCGAAGGGATGCATGGATCTAGGAACACACGGCAACGTTCCCTGGCGTACTCTCGATAAACTTTTCCGCGCGGACGGAAATGAAATCGTACCCCATTACGCGCACACCGAAACACGCCTGTATTCACAATTACTCGTTCGTTTCCAATTACTCCGCCGACAGAATGGGGACCGGTGTACAAAGCTGCTTACTGTTTTAAAGGGACGCATAAAACTAAACATACGACGCGGTGTGCACTGACGCAACGGGAAGATAAAAAATTGATGTGGCATTAGCCGCGATCCCATAAAGGAAACCGCGCCTCAATCGGGTTAAAGAAACTCAGAAACATCACACGGCTTTAAATTATTATACATATAGATCCAAATATTGTTCTTCTCCCGCGCTGTTTATCACTTTAAATAAATTATGTTGCAGTACTCGTGTGTGCTGCACACGTCATTCTTCGCGTTTTGTATATCATATTAGTCAGCTCGGTCGTGATATCCTCCGTTCTTTTTTAAGATTAAATTTTCATGTATTACAAAGTTAATGAATTGAAAAAGATAATCGTTACGATTATAAAGTAATCGCTTTTAAATAAGTATTCTCCGCTTAGGGATAAATAAAATTTGGAATTTCCTCACAATTAATTTATATTTGATTTTATTTTTTACAGAAACTGATGTATATTATATTAGTCAGCTCAACCGTGATCTTCTCCGTTCTTATTTACCACGTTTTTATTAGCTCGCTTTCTTGTTTGTCTGTTTGTTCGGTGGAATATTTTGCAATTGATTTTAAACTAACTTCCTGATGAGCTAAGGACTTGAAATTGCACACATGGCTCAGAACTGGATGACAATGCATTATTCAAAAAAAAATTTTTTAAAAGTCTTACCGTTTCGGAGAAAATATCAATTAAATATTTACCTTTTCATCCCCCCGCGAACTACGTCATCGCGTTCAGCGATCCCCACTTCGTTCGACAACCCCCTCTACTTTACTATGCGTGCGCACTCTGACTCGTCCCCACTTCACGGACCCATTTCGCCCCGACGCGCGAACCATCGATAGTGTAGTACACCATCGCGCGACGATCGTAACCTAACCTAACCGGTAGTGCATCATCGCTTTGTTTACCAAGTGGAATTTACAGTAAGGTTAGTGAGTATATAAAGTATTAATAAAGAGTGATAGAAGTATTAACACAAGACTAAAAAGCAGAAAATAATTATTTAAATAAAAATAAATTTTTAAAAATACCACGTTTTTAAAAACGGACTAAAAAGTATAAAATAATTTTTTCTAGTGCCATACAGATTCCTAACCTCGTACAGATAGTCCTGAAAATTTGTGATTGTGAATTTTGAATAGCTGTGAAAATACTTGTGAGATTTAAAACGAAAAACGTGGGGCGCATGCGATAGATAATTGATGCATTTTGCGCCCCACGTTTTTCGTTTTAAATCTTACAAGTATTTTCACAGCTATTTAAAATTCACAATCACAAATTTTCAGGACTATCTGTACGCGGTTAGGAATCTGTATGGCACTAGGAAAAATTATTTTATACCTTTTACTCCGTTTTTAAAAACGTGGTATTTTAAAAAATTTATTAAGATTAAATTTTCATATATTACAAAGTTAATGAATTAAAAAAAATAATCGTTACGATTACAAAGGTAATCGCGTTTAAATAAGTATTCTCAGCTTAGGAATATATTATATATAAAATTTGGAATTTCTTCACAATTAATTTACATTTGATTTTATTTCCTACAAAAGCATACTCACACATATTTTATGAAAAGTATGAAATTGATTTGGAAAAGGGTGAATTCGAAGTGTAAAGCCTGTATTAGTCACAGTGCAGCAGACGCAGGAAGTTCGGTATAAAGAGTAAAGTGAAATTTGCGAAGGAGAAGTTTCGAATTAGAGATGAAATTGTATGAAAACTGTGTCGAGTTGCAGGCTTCCTGCAGAGAATGCGTCAAAGGGTTAACGAGCGGCCTGGTTCGACGTGGAGCGATTTCGCCGGCAGAGCCGAGCGGCTGAGTCGTTCCGTACCTTTAAATGGCGAGCAAACGCGCGAATAAAAAGTTAATATAACGGCCGCGTCGAATGTTATCGAGTCGAATGCGAATATTGTTTGCGTGTTTCAATATTTGCGATCCGTATTTGCATGTTCGAGGGAGGGGACAGAGGCGATAGCGTTGGGCGAGCGAAACGTTCTGCCGCGTACACGCACACGCGAAAACGCTGGCGGATTTTTATTACAGTTTAAAGCCGTGTGCATCTGGTCCCCGCGTGCCACGCGAAAATATCAGCTGGCCGGATTGTGCAGGGTCGGGGAAATTACGCGACGAACACGTTTCCGTTCCCGTAAAACACGAAGCCGCGCCGCGCCGTTGAAAAAGTTGCAGCGCGCTCATTTTGCCATCGGCGGAATTAATATTTCATTGGCGTCGCTTATTTATGTTACACCGTGCTGCTCCGCGATTTACCGTTCTCCTGTGAGAAAACGTTATTGCCCCGGTATAAAACGTTCGTTTAAATATCGAAATAATTTTCGCCGCGAGGTGTATTATTGCTTAAAAATGCGCGCGAGCGTTCCCCGCGTGAATCATTGGGAACGGACGTGACCGCCCGTTCGTCGAGTGTTTCACGATAAAATTTCATTTGGAAATATTGACTGCTGCCGCGTATTATACGCTCCTCGCGATCAACACGCCTCTGTGATTCGGTTTCGCACTTTTTCAGCCACTTACCCTGCCACCATCGACACTCTGTTGAAATAATATTAGCTCGTTTGCTATTAGGTTACAGCCAGTGCAGCATTGTCACGAATCAACACGAATGCAATCAACAGAGCTCAGAAATGCATTCTTGCTAATGGAAGTCACATTGTACGCGACAACTACTCTCGTTAATGTTCGTACCAATATTTGCCGGAGTCGTGGGATTTGTAGGATTCCTGCCATGTTTAAACTAACTTCATAAGATAATAAAATAAACACCGGCAAACAGGATCTCGTCCGGGAGTCGCGTGAAGTCGTTTTTAAGTCATACGTTCGACGAAACATCATCTCAAACTTTAAAGTCGTGTCGTAAAGTCGTAAAGTGTAGTTTCGAAACTACATTTTTAAGGAGACCGTGTATATCATGAATATTATCATCTATATTTGAACTGGGACATCAATGTCGGATCAGTAGAGTATGATGTATAAATTATAACTTTATCTGGGTCTGTACTGAAATATTTAAAAAATACATTTTGTATTTTCTAAATTTTCAATATAAGCCAACATAAAAAATTCCCTGAAAAAGTTATTATTATCTTTTTAGTGGTGTGCAAATATTAGTCGTTCTGCATTGAATCCAATAAAGTTGTACAGAACGCGTTCTACTTATTTTTGAAAATAAATAACCGACAGAGGCGACAGACATCGGAGTTCGAAAAAGCGTGAAACGTTTTCGAGGAGCGTTTAGATGAAGAAATATTTGAATGGCGTACTTTGCAGGTTCGCGAGCTCGAAAGAGTATCAATTTCGCGAGACTTTGAAGTTTCTTCGAGCAGTTCGCAAGTGAATCGAGTTTTTTCAAAGCCGTTAACACTAACAAGCTCTCTAGCAGCAGCGCTTCCACGAGATCTTCGGATACACTTTGCTTTTTTTATCGGGTGTAGCACTCGGCAATGGCGTGTGATGGAGTGACAATTGTACTCGGATCTCCAACTATTCCACTTCCATTCTCTCTAGGAAACTGTTTTATCTTTATCTCGTTGGGGGAGCTCATGCCTTGTTCGAGTGCTCGGCGAGTAACGAGTAACCATTATCCGGCCAAGCATTCCGAATAAAGCTCTTCGAGCACGGATTATTATCACAAGAAAATATTTCACCGCACCGAGGTACAGGGTACGCGAGTGAAGAGTTCCTATCAAGGTCGATTGTCTATCATTACCTTGCTGAGTGTTCCGTGCGGGGTTTCCTCGAGAGAATCCAAGCCCGAGATTCTTCCTGAAGTTTCGGAAACGCAGAAACTTGCTGGCGAATGCATAAAATCGTGTCGAGTGCCGGTATTCATTTCGATTCCTAAACTGATGGTCGAAATTTTTGGACACGTGCTCCGTGCTAGCCACTGGGGGTAGATTTCTTTCTGCCATTTCTAGAATTGCGCCTCGTAAACGTAAAAATACGTTTCAAAGCGTACGCGGCCTAGATTGAGCTTTTATCTAGTTCTCTTCATTGCTGAAAACCCATCTTTGCATTATCGAGAAATGAGAATGCAACCTAACCCTCCCGCACTCTTACAACTGTGGATCCTCTTCACTGTGCCCATAATAATTGCTCTGAGATATTTCAAGGAAAAGGATATTAACGCTAAATGAATTTAAGCACTATCTAAAGGTTCATTTTTCACAATGTATAAATAACTTATAGACTAATTTTTTTCAATTTTCACTTAGACCATTTTTACTATTACGGGCACAACCTAACCTAAGCCTCCCACACCCTTACAACTGTGGATCCTCTTCACTGTGCCCATAATAATTGCTCCAAGATATTTCAAGGAAAAGGATATTAACGCTAAATGAATTTAAGCATTATCTAAAGGTTCATTTTTCACAATGTATAAATAACTTATAGACTAATTTTTTTCAATTTTCACTTAGACCATTTTTACTATTACGGGCACAACCTAACCTAAGCCTCCCACACCCTTACAACTGTGGTTCTGCTTCACTATACCCATAATAATTGCTCCAAGATATTTCAAGGAAAAGGACATTAACACTAAATGAATTTAAGCACTATCTAAAGGTTCATTTTTCACAATGTATAAATAACTTATAGACTAATTTTTTTAAATTTTCACTTAGACCATTTTTACTATTACGGGCACAACCTAACCTAAGCCTCCCACACCCTTACAATTGTGGATCCTCTTCACTGTGCCCATAATAATTGCTCCAAGATATTTCAAGGAAAAGGATATTAACGCTAAATGAATTTAAGCATTATCTAAAGGTTCATTTTTCACAATATATAAATAACTTATAGACTAATTTTTTTCAATTTTCACTTAGACCATTTTTACTATTACGGGCACAACCTAACCTAAGCCTCCCACACCCTTACAACTGTGGATCCTCTTCACTGTGCCCATAATAATTGCTACAAGATATTTCAAGGAAAAAGATATTAACGCTAAATGAATTTAAGCACTATCTAAAGGTTCATTTTTCACAATATATAAATAACTGATAAACTAATTTTTTTTCAATTTTCACTTGGACCACTTATACAATTACGGGCACACAATTATACTTTACGGACCCCACTCGTGTACCACAGAAATTAAAAAATTGTTCGTGTGGGTCAACAAAGATTCCGTCGGTTTTGAAAACTGAAAAATCAAGAAGATTGCGTTTTTCACGCGAAAGTTGAAAGTATTGACCTCTCTGCACGAAATAAAGCGTGGGAGATAGTAGTGAAGATTGAGAGAAAGAAAAATGGAGAGGGGGAAGGAACGGCAAACTAGAAGAGAATTCCTGTCGTAAAGCGTCGAGCCTGCGAGACGTATGACACTTCGCGTGGTCTTATACGGCTTCGAGCCATCGCTCGGGTCTCGGAATCATTCGACATTTTTTACCAGCCGCATCTCACCAAGCAGATATAAAAATTCAATTGCTTCTGGAAAAAGGGGAACACGCTGCCGCTGCCACCTCTCCCATCTAGCTCGGCCGGAACTTGGCCGAATTCCAAGCCGAAGAAACGAATACTCAGCGCGTCGCGTATTCGGTTTTCTCCTTTCATCGTTCTCCTTTTTTCCATTTGTTTCTTCCTCTCCCTTATTTTTTTTCTCCACCGGAGAATCCGCGAACGGAAGTCCCTCGTATCAAACGAGAATCCGGAAATTTTTAGTCGTGTTTGTTCGTTATTTCGCAATTTCGTTTACTCCGAACAAATGCCGCGAGTAATCCCGAACAACTCGCAGCAATCCGCCTGGTATTTTCGGCCGGTTATAGTTTATGCGTGAACGCGTGTAGTTGACCATCTTTTTTTATCACATAGACACGAGTCATTAATCGCACGCTGTTCCCAGAGTAAATAAAACAATTTCCGGGGCATATGCCTCGACTTGTTTCCGTTCGCGTTATTGCCATCGATTACACTCTGCGGCAGGGCTTCATACACACCGGCAATATCGAATTAAAAGCGGTGACGGTTTACCGGGTTAATTGGAACTGAACATCGGAAATATTTTTCTCCGACCAACTATCACTGAACAATCGGAAAGTTTTACAGCTTTCAACCGTGTCGTGGTTAGAGCAAATCATTCATACCACGTTGCTGTCAAACCTATTCTGACCATAAAGCACCGGATCTCTCGAAGTCAGGTCGGGCCAATTTCAGGTTCAAGATTGGTTTAACAAAAAAAAAATTGGGCTGCATTAATGTGCATCGGTGCATCCACAGAAAAAATAAGGCCATAGGAATTCCTCAATCATTTCTTTTATTATTACTCAAAGAACAGGTACCATTATTTGGTACCATTTTGATACTGTAAAATACAGACGCCAAAAAATATTTCTACCCCAAGTACTACGGCAACAATGTTCGTTTAATTAAATTTCGAATTTGTCTCAGCTTCGTATGAGCACAGAATTCATGAGAAAAGCAAGTTATCTCACATGATCGAGTGTATCATAAATTCTTCAGCATGGCGAACGACATTAGCAAATGAAATAGTGAAAGAGGAGAAGCGTTCGTTCAAAGGAATGTGTGTATCAAGAGATTTGTTTGAAACGGGGGAAAAACAGAAAAGAAACATGCATTAAAAGAATCGTTCATTAAGAGAAGCCGTTGGTTGGCATATTTTTCTTGCGACTTTTTCACCAAGCAACTACTAACCTACATGCACGTATATTGTATCTTACTTTCATTCGAAGAGCCGCACCATTTGGTGAAAGATACCAGGAGCACTTCCGTACAGCTTCCACTAATATCCTACACGACAACTTTGCTTTCCTTGATGAATTAAATTCGCGGGATCAAGGTCTCCCTGGCGAAACTCTTTCCGGCCGGTGTTGGTAAACCTGCGACACAGTTTAAACAATCCAGTAGTTACGTGCAAATATTTATTATTTATTTGTTCCCTTGAAACCTTCGTCTTCTAGGTTTTAAGGGTGTTTTAGAATTTTAAACTGTGCTTATAGAGGGAGATTTGTTTAAAAGTATTTTCTGTAGAATGAAGAGAGAAATAATTGCAACAAAAAAAATCTGGAAACATTCTCAAAAAGCCGCCTTGGTATCCAAAATATGTCACATTTTTCAGATTTTCGGAACACATTGAAAACCGGAAAAGCGCAAAATCGAATTTACCGTGTAACTACCCTCATGGTCAAGCTAGAGGGCTGAAAGTTTGCTCAGAGGGGTTTGGTCAGCTTTCGAATGGTTCAATAGTCGTTGAAGAACCTCTAAGGGCAGGTTTGGCCATGTTATTCGGCCAGGCCCTTTGTTCGACCTACGAAACTTGAAAAATTGACTCTTGGCTACGAGAAACGGGATTCTAGGCAATAATGCGTCGGCTGGTTGATTCGCCGAGCCGTTCATTGAAAAAAGAAAAGGAAGGAATAAGAGGAGGAAATAGAAGGGAGAAAAGTCGTCCTGACTGACGTACCGGCTTCCAAGCTTCGATGTTATAAATAACGTTTCGCGTGACGGCCGTGCCTTTGCAGAGGAGGGGCCATTCATCAGCTACGCCTCGCACGTGAACCCGCCGATAACGACGCCTGGCGATTTCGACGATGGTTCGATGAAAGCAGGCCTGTCGAAAGAACCGCGAGTCGTTCGCTTCGTCTCGGCTGAAATGGGCCGTTACAGTCGGGATGGAATCGACTTTCCCTTCAAGGACGATTTTTACACTGGTGACGCGTCGCGATTTTCGTTCGCGACGCTGCATTGTGTCTTCTGCCCGAGTAACAGATTGTCCGGTCACAACTTTCGCGAAGGAGACACGGTGCGGTCATGCAAACATACCGACAGCCCAACAACTGTTGTATTAACACCGGGTCATTCCGGATTGCTCAGCGAATTCGTGGCACTTCGCAAAGTTACGTCGTGGTCGAAGCAGGACCTAGGGGAGAACGGGGTAATGAGAAAAAATTGTTTTTCTATGTAAATTATGTTAAATGGTGTAATTTAGGTAATTTTATAGAAAAGGTCTGCGTATTCCGATTTTCATGAAATTTTATATGCAGGGTGTCCCAAAATTCGTGTACTTCCCGGAAATGGGAGGTTCCTTGGGTCATTTGAAGCGACATTTTCCTTTATAAAAATGACGCCAGCGGCTTTGTTTATGAGTTATTAACGAAAAACACGGACCAATCAGAGAGCGGCTACAGTGGATTGATTCTGGCTCGGCCAATGGCGCCGCCACGCTAAGCGGGACCTGTCGCTGAGTCGGACTCCGTTTGCTCTAGCCGCGCTCTGATTGGTCTGTGTTTTTTGTTAATAACTCCTAAACAAAGCCGCCGACGTTATTTTTGTAAAGGAAAATGTTGCTTCAAATGACCTAAGGAACCTCCC
>CM052342.1:10169007-10244626 GCA_028455595.1 Lasioglossum vierecki
TACACGAATTTTGGGACACCCTGTATATGTGTGTACAGTTGTATTTCATTACATTGGTTTCCTCGCCACTCCGCTATAATCGCACCCTAAACAAATAGCATCAATGTATTCAACTATCGAATGCACCAAATCCATTGAAATCTTGCATAGATCAAATGAAAAATTTCAGGGGATCGCGCAAAGCATTGATACACAGCGTCCCTCGTTTACCAATTTCTCTTTATACGCGTTTAAGTATTACCATTTTACCGAATATCGAGAAGAAAAAGTTTATCAATACGCCGGCGCTTTAACCTACATTAAAAGCTCAGTACGCCAATACTTTTCTCATTCAGTGCATACGTATAGATGGAAGTTTCGAAACCAGAAAGTTGTAGTTCCCTTCCCTCTTTAGACAAAAGTTTTTCCGAGTGCCGGTAGCAGTATTAAAACTGTTACGTACCCTGAAAAACTTCTGTACCCACGAGCAAGAAAAGAGTCCTCTTTAATAACCGAATGTCGATAAACGAGAATGATAATTTTCATCTGATTTCTCTTCTTTTTTCCGTGAATAATACGAGCCGAGTTCTCGCCACCTGTCGCATACATTCTAAGAATACTATCGCGACGATATCGGCTGGATCTGACGCGCGAATCGGTTTATTCCATGATTCATTCAAGAAAACTCTCTCGCGCGACAAAGAGAAATCTGGCCGATTGATATAATCGACCGGGTCGAATTGAATAGATCCAAATCGGATCCGTCGAAATATTCGCTCGCGTCCAGGCCATTCCGTTGCCGAGCTCGTTATAACCATTCCGGGAGAGTTAGTTATGACTATCGGTTAAAGTTCCGAACGAGCTCTCGTTGCTGTTTAACATTTCTCATTGACAATCGCGGCAGGATCTCGCGTCCGCGTCGGGTCTCATCGGGGCGTTCGTTGCTTATTCCAATCCCCCTTTTCCGAGCTGGTAACGGTGTCCCCGAGGCGAAAGAGATTGGTGGCCGGTGATAATGAAGTCTCATAAATAAAAATTACAGAGAGACCATCCCGGCGTTGTCGGGGACGAGCGTCGCCGAGAAAAAAGACCGGCCCGGAAAAAATCGTCCCTCTGCCCGGCAAACTTTATCACTTTAGGTACCGGTAGTTGTTCGCCTTCTGGCCGGGTTCTCATCCTGCTCCGTCAGGCTTCCCGGTTAAACAACGGCTCACCTTTTCCCGACTTTTCCCTCTACCGGGGCTGGTCCACTCGTTCCCCTGGTATATAGGGTGTTTCAAAATTATATTAATAATCTGTTACAAAAATGGACAGCGAAATTGACCTTAACGTTCAATCCCAAGGTCAAAATTGTGTTTCATTTCATATCACTTTTATTTCGTACGCTGAAAATCGTGAAAAACTGAAATTTCTACCATCTTTAAGCGTTTGCAGCTCATTGCAACATCGAGCGAATTTTTATGAAATTTTCAGAATACGTTTAATCGATACAGATCTATCAAACGTGTTTTCTAAATTTTCCGTACAAGACTAAATAAAAAATAGCAAAATTTATTTATTGTACTATATATTTAGTAGTAAACTCTTTCATTACCTTCTTAAATTGTTGAATCAATTTATGCAGGATTTCAATGAAAATAATAAATTAAGCAATATAAGTGGACTTCGTTCACTCGTCGAGTATCTGAATTTTCACTTGATCTCGTGCAGATAAGAACATCCCCGGTGTTGCACGATACAAGGTTCGGTTAATATTTCACCTAGGCTCGTATATCATTTCCGCAGAGCTGATTCAAGAGAAATCCGAATTTTCTGCGGCTATAGTGTTCGCAGCATTGAAATCATCGACACAAGCCGGCGAGAGCATCTCCGATTTATCGGTAGTCCCTGCGACCGTTTAGCACGTTACGGGAATAAAGGACAAAAGCAAACCCTTTCGCTCGACGGCGATCCTCTAGATTTTCCCGGCGGTTGCGGTTTTTATCCCGCACGGCGCGGACGCTGTCGTTGCCGTCGGCGACGCGGGGCTGCGATACACCGTGGAAACGATCCGTGTAATTTTCAGGTAACTTGGTGGAAAGCGCTGTCGACGACCGACACCAGTGATTTATACGCGTTTAGCGGCCAATGACGCGAAAAGATTACACGGTCGGGTGAGCACGCGAGCGGACTCGCGCGACCGATTACCAAGCGGCCGCGTGCGCCTGCATACGCAGCGCAATTTTCTCTCTTGCCTAATGGCCCATAACCTTTGATTGGGCCGTGTTTACGTGGCGTTTTAAACGGCTGGCCCTCTCTACTCTTCTCTTCCGTGCTCCTCTTCTACGCCGGCTCTTCTCGCCACGTCGAGCCGTTTCCCTCTGCTAACGAGCTGCCTCGACGATCTCGGGAGGATAAACGAAGCACACCTCGGTCCCCAGACGGACCACCGTACCCCGCTTTACATCGTTTACAGACGACAAGACGTCGCGGCAAGCTTCTTGGTACACCTCCGAGACCTTCCGCCAGGAGAATATTACGTGGTAATTGGCCGATGGGTAGTTACCCCCGTTTGCCACCTGAAATGTAAACGAACCAACGATCGGAGCCAGAGTCAGTTTTCCGAGATCCCTCGCTGGGGTCACGCGATGCTTTTCAAACCCTGTACCGCAGCATTCAAAAGGATTCTGCAGAATCAGGTACAGTGGGTGTTCACTCCTGACCTACATTATGAAGTAGAAATGGTATCTACTAATTTTTTTCTAGTGTAAAGAATATGTTAATCTGACGAAACTGTTCAATAATTATTCTTATTTTCTCTAATTTTTCAAATTTCTAGAGTTCTTCATAATCATTCCACAATTTTTCTATTTAATTTTCTATTGAAATTTTATCGTATAGTAGCCACACCTGATCAAAATAAATCCACAATTTCATTCCACAATTTTTCTATTTAATTTTCTATTCAAATATTATCGTATAGTAGCTACATCTGATCAAAATAAAACAATATAATCAAGCTGGAAGATTTATTCTGTGATTACCATTTTATTGAAGATAAGTAAGTGTCCGGTGATTTATGGACGGGAGTGTAAACCTACCAAAGGTACCTTATAAATTTTCATTACACACATAAATAATTTGAACTTGAAAAATATAATTTACAAAGGGTGTACGAATAACTTGTATATGCTGTCGCTAACACGCTGATTTCTGGGTTCACGGGGTAGCCAACAATTACAGGCATCGGTCCGTGGGCCTAGGCAGGTAAACTCCGCACTACGGCGATAAAGTCGACGATAACAGTGTCGGCATGTGCGCACACGAAATCCGTTCGAGGAAAGGGGTAGATTGCGGGCCTCAACGAACAGCCACCGGCCGGCAGGTAAACGTTTGTCTCCACCGGAGAAGGCGTCGACCTCCTTTCCAGTAGCAAACACAGCTGCAACACGCTAAGATTCCCGATATTTCGAAATTGATGCCGATAACAAGCTCTCGCGCCTGACCCCGTCGTCCGGAGCTCCTTGTTCCCGTGTTGTTTTATCGGCGCCACGCACGAACATTTCCGCACGAAATTGAAAAACGCCCTGGCCAACCGGGCCGGAGCACGTCAGCCATGAATTCTTACCGGGTTGGCCGCGCGAATCCCTGCACCTACACCCCAGAACCAAGCGCAGTTTGTTTCTCCGAGGAAACTCCAAATTGAAATCCGGCCCGCGACGCTGAACGATTTCATAACTCCGTGTTCGGTCTCGCGCTAGCCAACTACCGAGTCGCGAAACCGAATTAGGATGTAACGCGATAAATCCGCCATGCCAATTTCCCGGATAATGGATTACTCCAACCCTCGGTTGTCATTATTAGACTGCTGATCTTTATGCGAAATAAAATGTATATACATCTTCTGCATGGAAATGAAGGTACATCAAGATTTATTTCTTACAAACATTTATTTCATCCCCTAATAGGTTTGGTAATTATATAGAAAAGGTCTGCGTACTCCGATTTTCATGAAATTTTAATATGTTATAGATTTCGACATTTTGAACAACTTTTTTCTTTTGCAGTATAGGTGGGTCGCTTTTAGTTTTCGAGATATTTGCAAAAGACTATCGCTGATACTGTATGGAAGTTTTCGTATTCCTGCATGCTCCGCGGCAAGTATTTGCAATAGTTTTTTTACAAATATCTCGAAAACTAAAAGCGATCCCGTTATATTGGAAATGGAAAAAGTTGTTCAGAATGTGTTGCTGCATAAAATATTAAAATTTCATCTAAATCGGAGTATGGAGACCTTTTCTATATAATTATCTTAGATTTTTCTAATTTTTGACTGTATCACATTTCACCTAGACAACTTCTTCATAAATTCACAAGAATGGTAATATAAATATTGTTTAATGGCGCCTTATCTTTACCCAGTAATGCATTTTCGCAGTCCAATTACAAGGTAAAATGGAATTAAATGTGCCGTGGAAATGGCTTACTGTTTTTGTCGTTACTGTTAGAGGAATGCATGACCCAGTACTGTTTTATGTAGTGAGCCGTTTCTACTCGAACAGGATATTATAGTAGTGTCACTTTTTATCTAGGTTCGAAATGAACAGCCATCCCCCGTTTTTAAAACAATTCTGCGAGCCGAAGCTCGTACGTTTCGTCGAAGAAAAGATTTGTTCTTTTCATTTTTAGAGACCTCTTGACTTTTATGGTCCATGATAAAAGTTTCGTGGGACCAACTTGTTTCCGAATATTTATTAAAAACCGTCGGACGAGAAAATCATAACATAGCTTTTAACTGTGAAATGTTGACGTGAATGTTACGAATAAATAACGTATTCGCAATACGATATTGATGAAATAGTAGTCGTTGTTTGTTTGAAATGATTGGGAATGATTTTAACGTTGACGAACGAAATATCGGTTACGACCATTTACGTTTGGCATTTCCTTGTCTGCTGTCGTGCGAACTTTTAATGAGCGAGCCGATTATATTTTAATTAACAATAATATAAAGACAGAGGAGTTTACAGATTCATGATAAAAATCAGTGGATGAAATTTAAAACAATAAAAACATTTAATAAATGTAAAAATACGGAAACATTATTTTCAAGTAATTCAAATTATTTATCCAGGAAATAAATGTTTATTTATCATCAATTTCCATGCAGTTGTTATGCAAACATTTTATTTCGCATAAAGATGTGCTGTTTCGTAATGCGTTCGACGTATATTTTCTACAGACGATTCATCTCTGCGGAAAATAGTGTTTAAACGAGTGGTTATAAAACGTTGAACCAGAAAAAGAAACGATGCATTCACCTATTAACTAAGATCTCTCTCAGCACAGAAATATCTTTTCATAAAGTTTCCAGGATCATCTCCTCTCAAACACGGCAAGCCCGCTAATAAGTGTACAGACAGGCTTTTCATTACATAAAGCAGGTATCCGGTAGTCGAAGAAGTTTCGAATCTTTATAAATATTAATCTGGAACTTCATTTCAAACTTCTGACGATAACACGCTATGTTTCGAATAGCGTCGTTATTTCGCTAGGTTCCTGTACAAAAACTTCGAGGATGTTCGATACTTCTAAATCTATTATACTGTTCCATACTGTAAATCTATTATACTGTTCCACGTGGAATGATAAAAAAATACTACTATAATCTACAGGTTTATAAAATCTATAAAATAGAGCTTTTTGCATTAATTCTATGAGATAGAAATCCAACAAAAGTGCATTTCCTCGCTCAAAAGTTTTAAGAAATGGAAAGCAACCTAACAAAATTCTAATACTCTTCGTTATTGTTATTGTTAACAATCGGAAATATCGTATGCAATAATCTAATACTATTGCACGAGTCAGAAAAACCCAACAAAACTGCATTTCTTCCCTCAAAAGTTTTAAGAAATGGAAAGCAATCTAACAAACTTCTAATACTCTTTGTTATTGTTATTGTTAAAAATTAGAAATATCGTACGCAATAACCTAACACAATTGCACGAGTTAGAAAAACGATTTTGCAAAAGAAAAACAGGGAAATGAGGAAAAATCTATGTCGACGTTCAACCTGGATTTATTCAGTGCAATTAAAAAATAATTGCATCGTTCGCGATTCAGCCGTGACGTTGAATGTTGCATTCTACACTACAATATCGAAACGTCTGTGGATGATAACGGGCAGAGGTCTTTGTTACACAGGTGAGCCGAGCGAAATGAAATTGCCCGCACCGGGCTCTCTGTTGATAGTGAAGTTACGTGTCGATAGATTTGTCCGTTCTATGTCTATCTATTATTGCGACAAAAAACGTAACTTCGACGGCTCGTCTCTCCGTCAAAGGGCTAGCAATATCGGAGAAGTTGAATCTGGCGAATTCGCAGTTCGGCCCTTGCTTCCCATCATGACCGGACGACGGGTCCGAAACGTTGCGCGGGTATTCAGCTTGTTAACCAATCAACGAACTCCAACCAAGAGTAGTTTGCCCTGCTTTCTGCGTACATACGGCTCTTTAGGCTATCGATCTACGGCCCTTTGTCCGACCACGTTGCACGCAGCTTTCTGTCTCGCTTCCTTTCCCTTATTCCTTCAAACTCGAGCCAACTTCCTTAGACACTTACTCATCTCCAATAAAATGGTAATTAAACCATACAAGCTTCCAGATTTACACTTTATTGTTTTGTTTTGATTAAATGTAGTTATAAGTTGCACGCAGCTTTCTGTCTCGTTTCCTTTTCCTTATGCCTTCAAACTCGAGCCAACTTCCTTAGACACTTACTCATCTCCAATAAAATGGTAATTAAACCATACAAGCTTCCAGATTGACTTTATTGTTTTGCTTTGATTAAATGTAGTTATTATACGATAATGTTTAAATTTATAATTAAATATATACATATATGTGTTTGAGTAAATGTTGCAAGTAAGAGATTTTGAGAAATTGTGGGATAATTATTTTAATTTAATTTATTTTAATGTGCTCACATTGACAGTTAGGTCATTAGTGACCACATGGTTTTCAATAAAATGTATATTACATTTGATTTACATGTTCTCCACGTTCGAACAAGTAATAAGTACCATTTCTATTAAATAATACAGGCCTTAATAAAACATCGTCTGCATCCAAATTTGAATAAGGGTGAATCCGGAGTGCATAATCTGTAGAATTTAATTTTACACAGAGCTGTGTAGAAAATTGAAAGAATGCGCTTTGAAAATATCTGTATTGATCTCTAGAAATGGACGGTTTGAATAGGTTGAATAGTTTAGTATGGAACGATGGTTCGTAATGACGCGAACTTGCAGGGCAATGCAATACTCGAATAAAAACCAATAGTACCGACAGTATTTCTGATTATCGCCGGTTGCCCATTGGCAGGGTCCGGCACCATCAAACTTTGAATCAATGCCACACACTTCCCGGCGGGTCAATTATTCAACAGACCGTAGAGAACCGGTGGTATCGTTTCCCGAAGAAACTGCCCGAGGAGAAGTTGAACGCGCCGCGCCGGCAAGAATTGCGAGGCGGTGGGCTCCATGAAAGAAATATCGCGTGGTTGAATTGCAGCCAGCCGAGCGAGAGATCTAGATAGAAACCCGTTCTGAAATCCTATCCCTGTGATTCGGTCAGGGTGGAGACCGTCCACGCGAGAACCACCCCCTGGAAATATATGCGTAACGACGCCCAACCGCGTAAATTCTCGTCGGATTTAAGGGTTTCACCGGCATGTTAATTTTCAGTTAGCTCACAGCTTGCGGGTTGCGAGCTGCTCGCCGTGAACGAGACCCTGCAAGTACCATCCTGCCGGAACAACAGCTAAGGTTGTTAACTCGGGGCTCACGCCGCCACCGGAAGCTAACTGCATTATCTTTTAGGGGTGTATGAATATCAAAAATGATAACTCTCCGCGCCGCTGTTCAGGAAGGACCGGGGAACGTTGCTAGAATTTTCATCGCTGCCACCCTTGAGACGCATCTACCCGCTGTTATTTGGCTGATTGCGAGAGCCACGCGTTCGGGAATCGATGTCTTGGGCGCTTTCTATTTTCTCGAGAATTTCCGAACTGGGAAACATTTTTTTTTTGGTAGAAAATCGTAAAAGAACAATCCAAGTCGCAGTAGTCCTATTTCCACGTTTTCAAAGCGTAATTTTTCCTGCATGCTGCTGAACAATGTAAATTCATATTCGCGATTCTATTCACGTATAACTCTTCAACAAAGCCGCGGAGATTTTCGCCAAGGAAAATGTTAATTGAAGTAACCTTTTTTTCTTCCAAGATGGAATTGTCTTCCTCTCGTACTGACTCGGATCACTGTGATTATTTCCTGTCCCACAATAGTTCCAGGGATGGTCACCAGTAGCCATCACAAACCAAAACCAATATATGAGTAGGAATACAAACAATATTATATTTATATTTACATATACCAAAAACTATAATTAATAATAACTAAATCTGGTCTTTTCTTTTCATATTACATCATCTTCTTTTCAGTATTTTTATTTGTCTCTTTTTTCTTTTTCTTCCTTAATAGAGTTAATAAAAGCATTTACTTTATTCCAATTTTCTTTGGATTTTAGGATGCTCTCTAGATACGTATCTACTGTGAATTCTTGGTCCATATCGATTACAAACTGTGTTCTTAATAACAATTGAAGTAACCTCAGAAAAGTACATTCTTATGAATATAATTTTCTTTAGATTTAAAAAAGATGAATATATACTTTTATTTTTCTTCCATAACAGAGTTAATGAAAGTATTTATTTTATTCTAATTTTCTTTGGATTTTAGGATACCTTCTAAGAACGTATCTACTGTGGATTCTTGGCCTATATCGATTCCAAGCTGTGTTGTTAATAATAATTGAAGCGACCTCAGAAAAGTACATTTTTATGAATATAATTTATATTTAAAAGAGATGAATCGCGTTCAGAGTGGATCATGTTCGAGATTCTCATCACGAGGCTCTTCGTAACAAGACCAGCGGTTGAAAGAACTTTCGTCTGGGTTAGGTTAAGTGTAATATTTAGTTCGGCAAAACTTCTGCCCTTCGTTTATCGACGTGACACGTAAAACCCTTAACCGAACGTCCCAGCGGAAGTTCTATCATGAACTTCGTAGAAAGTAGCAATTCGATCACGATTTTTCTGAGCAGATCATTGCGACGAGTTTTTCGAATCGGGGAAGTTTCGCACCGAAACGTTTCGTTTCCCGTTTCCTATTGAACCAGAGCGAAAACCTGCGACGGCCGCGGGGCCGGGTCGAGCCGGGGTCGTTGGAGCCAACCCTTCGGAACCCATCGAACTTGGAAAACTGAAAAGTTGGTCGCGGGATGGAGGCGTTTAATAGAATTCTTCTATTTAACGCCGTGCGGCGAACGAGCTACACGGAGTAACTGGCAGATAAACTTTCCGGTTTAGACCGGGAGCCAGATTAATTCAATATGGCGGCAATTCTTGGATAATTTCCAAACCGCGTGGCGAACGTAGCTCGAGGTGTACATTCCAAGATTCCATCTACGTTTCGGACTAATACCAGAATGGAGGGTATTTCGGTGGAAGATGTTGGTGGAACTGAAACAACAGGGAAACTTCAATCTTTCAACCCAGCTTTCTATTACTCTTCGGCTTCCTAAGAGCAACTCCAGCCAGTTTTCCTTCACGAGTTCCGTTTGCCGCACAATTTGTTGACCAGAACTTCGCTGATTCGATCGAAAATTGTGTAAATTGTTTCGCTAGATTAAACACACGCGCGACCGGCGAAAACAAAGAATCGTTTAGCTTACCCGGTGAAATATCGCTGTCGCGATGAAAACGATAAGACATAAATTTTTCTCTATTTACCTGAAAAAGCGGACTTCACATTTTTCTGGCGATCAACTGGAAAAATGTCTGGCAATGAAAGAAAGGAATTACTGTTGCCAGCAGACGAGAACCAAAGAGACAATTTATATCGGGAAATATTGACATGGGATTCAATGATAACGCATTGGACCTGATTATTACAGAGAAACGAGGCTAATAATTGGAATGGCCAGTTTGGACGTTGGTTATGCTTCAGTTCTCGCAATGGCGAGACCGTGGTTAATCATATTTATGTTCCAGTTAAAATGCCATAAAATCTTTAATGTGGCGTGTACATCTCTTTTTATACAGTATTTTTCCACGATTTACGGTCAAAAGGGTTTTTATTTGGTTTTATTTAGCGCCGCATAATATTTTTACCACGTTTCATTTACTTGTATACAAGCGACCCAGATTCACATATATTCACGTCTAGTTTCTCTTCATGATCATTTGCATTTACGCGAACAATCGGAGGCTAACAACAAGCATTTAGCAAAAATATAACAAAAGGAAAACTGAATCCAATTCTTTACATATATTTTTTTAATTTCGAGAAATAATGTAGAGGGTGTTCTGCAAAGATTCGTAATTGATGATGTATAATTAACAGAGATTCGAATTCGATCCAATTTTTCGTGTGCCATTGATTCAAAGTTTAATCGGCGATAATCAGAAATATTGTCGGTAATATTTGATTTTTATTGAAGTATTATATTGCACCGTAGCCGGGAAGTTCGTGCCGTTACGGAAAACAGAAATCCCGCGCCATAGTTTCCAATTTGTATCTTATTTTACGAGGAGCTGCAGCTTCCACTTCTTTCTGTTTATAATTTCCCCCACTCAACCGCGAGTAATTTCAGCATCGCTGTTACGTGGAATTTTTATCGTCTTGGTTATGGAACTCTCCTCAGCATACTTCCGACTAACTTCTTCCTTTTCGCGTTTCTTTATTCGACCGGATTCCTTCTCCGAACAAATAATTTTCTCGCTGCTAGTTGTATATTTAGTTGATAACGTGGACACGATAAAACAGCTCGATGAAACAGTAACTTTTATCAACGCGAATGAAGTCCACCTTACGGTCGGTCATACTTTATCGCTCGTTAATGCCGCGGGAAACGAAAAATGGATACTCCATTTGTTTGGAGCGTGCCTTGGAAATGTAACTGGAGATTGGTGTTGTGCGAGGAGGAGATTTGTAAAACCATGGAAAACGATACTAATCGAATGAAACAGACAATTTATCAGATAAAAATGATGCAGGTTGTTACGGATAAAGAGTTCCACATTTTTTATACCTGTTTGACAGTATTTACTATTCGATTCCGGCATCAATAGTTAAAAACAAAAATAAGTCTGCATCTAAATTTGAATAAATGTCCGGTGCTGTGCATGTTCACGTTAAGAAAAATAAAATTCGGTATTGTACTACTTTTGAGCGACACCGGGAATACGAATAAATTGACAGGAATTGATCCGATATATTTTTTTGTTCAGTGTGGCAGTGACTGATCGATACCCATTTGATTGGTAATATCGAGACTTGTATTATAGGTATACAGTTAATCCGATTTAAATGTCAAATTATGTTCACATCCTTACAAATTGATCTTTAGGGATTCTTTTCTATGGAAGACTTCGTTGTCAAGGGTTGAACAATACCGCTTGAAAGATTGATGGATTGAATAGTATGTAATAAGACATTATTAAACTTTCAATATGGAGACAATATCTGAAATTTCTCAAAGCGTAACTCGCATATGCCTTATAATTACAATTAATGATGTGTAATTATAATTACTCACGAACAAGCTCTAGTCTAAATATAAAGTTGATGTGAACTCTGGTAACAGAGACTCATTAAATAGCACACGAAATAAGAAACCTTTCTGACGAGTTCCAGCTCCACATCTCATCTGCGAAAGTAATTACTAGACGGCAGATGTTTATCCAATTTTTAATTTTTTCAGGCAAATACGGATTTATATCACGAGCATAAACAACAAACATGAGAATTTTATAAATATAGATCCGCCGTCTGGTGATTGCAAGGGAATATCGAAAAACCAGTTTTTCCTACATTTTCTCCACACTGAATCGGAATGAAAAATTTAGAAAAATATCCGATACCTTTATATTTAAATCTAAATTCAAATTCAACTCGCAATCATTATATTTAAGTCTAAATGCAAATTCAACTTGCAATCATTAAGTATATTTAAATCTAAATGCAAATTCCTCTTGCAATCATTATATGTGCCTATAATTATGAAAGTGGTCTAAGAGAAATCAGTTGTTTCACATCACATTAATTTCAACTAAAAGAACTCAATGTAAGTTTCACGATATTGAGAAAAGTGAACCGTTAGATAGTGCTCGTTATTTCAACATCATATGGAATTCATTTAGTGTTAATATCAATTTCCTTGAAATATCTCGGAACAAGAAATACATGACCTCGACCATTTTCTAATGACGTGCAAGGGCCAGAGTTGGACAAAAAGTAATTGCAATTACAATTACAATTATTTACCAATTACTGTAATTTGTAATTGTAGAAATAAAATTACAATTGCATATAATTGTATTTGGCAATTGGAATTATTTTTCGAATCACTGTAATTGTGGTCCTCAATTACGATTACTGGTTGAACCAAAGTAATTGTAATTATAATTACTTACCAATTACTGTAATTTGTAATTGCAGAAATAAAATTACAATTACATGTAATTATATTTGGCAATTGCAATTACTTTTCGAATCGCTGTAATTGTAATTGCGTCTAACAATTACAATTACAGTAATTGTTCTCTGAAACCACTAATTTTTATGTTTTGGACCATTTAACTGTTTTCGTATTGAAATCGTAGTGCACTTTTGCTCGCGTAATTGCAGATGTAATTAATTACTGTTCAACTGGCACGGGCGTCGATTAGATCCGTCTCCTTTAACTAACAGATTGAAACACGTTCCACTTCTGAGAACGGTTTTCTTCGTAGGCCGGAACTCGATTTTCCGAGAATTAACGAATTAACGTCGCACCTGTTGGCTCCGACGGACGAACTTGAATCGGACTAAGCACCGGGGAATTGCTTTGGGTATCAAGTTCGCGAACAAATTCTGTCGACTACGTGACACGCACACGCGTAGACAAAGTTGCTGGCAAGTTCACCGAGGGGATCGTGGCTCCTATGGAAGTTGATCGCCGGGGACGGAGTTAAAGCTTCGGAATTTAGACACGCTCGGAGCACGAGCCGAAAGATAGAAATAAAATAGCAGCGACGAGACGCAGAAGAGGAAATATTTTTCCATGGGAATACAATTTCGAGATCGCTCGCAATCAGCACCATTAAAATACGTCACTTCGCCCGGCGCGCCTCACTTCTCCGTAAATCTTCTTTAATTTATTTGCGCCGTCGCTGGATGGCGGAAATATTATTAAATCTGTGCCCCGTCAGATTGGTGTCAAAGAAATGGCTGCTGCGTGCACAAATTAGAAACGTAACCTTATTAAACGTTAAAAACTAAACCGTTATGTTATTTTTAATATCGGCAATGTCAAATTAACTAGTAAAACATCGTTTGCGGAGTTAAATCATATAGTTGCGATAAATCGAATGCTGGTAAAAATATAGGTAGCCAAGCAAATAAAAAAATAATTAAAATGTATGGAAATAATTCCGTTTAAAACCGATATCGATATTTTTTTGTTACATGGGAGAGAGGAACTTTTCATGCAGTAAAAAGAATAATGTCGACGTACCTTTATTTAGTCGTTTGAAGAATTCTTTCGACACAGTATGTATCTAATTGTATATAAATTTTTTGAACGAAATTAAAAATTGTTGGAAAATTTTACTAACTGAAAATGTCGATACACGATTTCTCCTCTATTAAAATCATTAGAGGTTGCAACAACATTTAATTCAGTTTCTATTTCTACTTCAAAAAATGTATTTCTTCAACTGCATTTAATTTACAATTAGTCTACATTAGTTTCGTTAAGATCCGCGAGTATGTGACGTTTCGACAAGTTCGCTAAAAGCGTTGCTGGTGTAACTTCAGTATTCAGAATGATTAATTAATCCAGCTGCCTTAAAGTATCCAGAGACATTCGCTAGTTGATTACGTCTAAAAGGTCGAGTACTATACCGGGAACGGTCTCCATTGCTTGCTGGGTTTGCTGTAAAAATTCCAGCGTGTCGGGTCAGTGTCCCCGCGTTTACAACGCGTTTCGGCGTGGCAGAAGAGGGCGAGATTAAAAGGGGAATGAGTGGGGCAAATTCGCGAAATGATAAATTCACGAGGGAGTTGAGTGGCTGGAAGAGCAGCAGCAGTAGCAGCAGCAGCCGGGAAGTGGGCAGAGGAGCGGAAGAAAAATGCGGCCGCGGTTCCGGTCCGGGGGTGAGACCGTGGATGGCTGTTCGGCCGGATATATTCGTCGTGTTCCGGCGGATCTAGATGCCTGTAGAAAATTAATCAAAGGATACGCGACTTTAGCCAAAGGAAGAAAGGAATGTTGTGCGTCTCTGGTCGGGGATTTTTCAAACGGGACTGCAGCTGCCGCCCGCGCGGAGATAAGGAAACGTTTTCCATTCAACGAGAAAAATTGCGCGGCCGATTCCATAGGAAAACGAATTCTGAATGGAGTGCCGCGTTGCACTGTCGATCATTTTACGCGGACACAAAAATTCTTCCGCCATGTCGGAGCCGTGTCGCCTCTCAGAGAGCCGTTCTCTGCGGACAAAGGCGCGACGCGAACGCTCGCAAACGTCCGAGTCTTTCGTTTATTGAAACATTCATGCCGGGACAGAACGTGCTCGAGGTACCAATGGCATAATAAGCAGCTTAAGTGGAGGGATAATATTGGCGGTAAAGGTGAGCAGTCGGACGCCCCATTAAAATCACCGTGAATCTTTCAACGGATGTCTGAGAGAACCATCGAAGTCGGCCCGAGTTGTTTGACGATGTTCCATCCGCTGTTTCATCCGGATTGTGAGAATAATTGGATTCGTAAATGAACGATGTTTGGTAAACACGGTATTATGCATTCACCGTTCCCCAATGAACTATTGTATTTTCTACGCGTTACCAACAGGAATTCTAGTTCATTTCTACGGTCTATGTTTATCTACGTTAGTTTTCTTTTAATTGGAAATGATTTACTATACTACACTGTAGCTTATTTGTAAGAATACCCAAACGTTTCGATTTCAATCATTTGGTTCGAGACCAACGTTTGCTATTAAAAATGTTTAATAATAGAGGAAAAGAAAGGTGGGTTTTTTTAAAGGTGGAAAAAACAGTACAAGAATATCAGTATACAATTTTCAATTAAAGTTATTAACGAGGGAAAAATTTTTTATATTATAACTTGTTATATTTTGTGACACTGTGTATCGACGAATAAAATCACAGGGATGACGCATGATCGGCTGATGCAGATGGTCGGAACTACTATGTCTCGGAATTGCCCGGACGCGTTTCAAATCGGAATGAATTATGAAAACGGTACCAGTGCGAGTACACAAAGAACCAGTATCAACAGCGTTTCCGTCGATAATCGATCTCCTCTGCCATCAATGCTCTCGCAATACGCTCAAAAGATAGATTAGATTTATCTGAGAATAAATTAGCCACGGTTGAATTTACCATTACCACGGCATCGATTGTCCTATAGTTTAGCATACGCGCGAGTTTATTAGCGACGGGAATTATATTGACATTCGGAACAATATGCGCTGTCGACACGTGACAACTTTGTGATTAATGGTCCATGTGGAGCACTGTATTCCATGACGAGTGCCCGTACACTGATCCCGTACAAGTGTGTTGCAGACTTTGCACTGTTCTACGCGGCGAGGATCGATCGATCGTGTTCGCGGGATCACGCTCGACACGATGAAACGAGATCTATTACGGAAAATGAAAGCCAATTTTTTACCATTTACAATAATTTTTATGAGATGTTGTTCCATGATCCGTTGCGATTTTTCGGGCAAATTTTATTTTTCTCTTTGCACTTGGAGATATTTGAACTTTAAAATAAACTGAACTGTATTTTATGCGAGTACACAGTTTTTGGAACCGCTTTCGAGACAGTCGAAGGAAATAAGAAGACTACGTTTTACCTTTAAGGATTCCAAGTTTCAAAGAAAATAAAAATTCTTCTACCCTCCATTAAACTTCGGGGTGCACTGAATTTCAAGACGAAGCGATTCCTGCAACCGCTGTAAACTGATACGCTCGCACGACCCATTGAAATCAATAGTAATCAATCGTGGAACTCCTTGAACGTGTACATCATCGAGTACAATCGTGAAATCAAGTGCAATTGATGGATTGTAATTGGGTTATAAATCCTGTTCGCAGCTCCCTATAATATATATTGTCAGTCTGAAGCGGTGAAGCTGTGGAAAGCAAGCACTGTGCACTGCAAAATAAAGAGACAATGAGATAGTACAATTCTATTAATTCATTACGGCCAGATGAAGTCTCAGTTCCGAGATGAATTTAAAAATATTTCTTTCCTTAGCAATTATAACCACTCGCCAATTTCTATCATAAATGCATAACTTAAATTCTCTTAATGTTTTCGCTAATCTTATAAAATCCAGACTGGAATCACGAGCATTAATTCTTAACGACAAACCGAACAGCGTGTGTCTCCGTATGCGGATGACACAGCAGTGTTGAAAGGGGTGTCACTTTTCCTGGCTGACAGTGTCTTTTGTCAACGACCGGGCCGAAACGCCTGTTTATGACACCGGTCAATTTATTATCTCATTATCTCGTTGTTGGCCAGATATCGCAGTTAGTATCGCGACGCCCCTCGCTGACAAAAGTTTTCGGTCGATGGGCTTCCAGGCTAATCGCGGTGTCCCTCGGACTTTTTGGACGCCATTAACCGGGCCTTGTTCAACCGACGACAAATTTATTTATCGATCTGTCCTCCCTGAGTCCTGCCAGTCTTTCGTCGTTCTCCGAGCCACTCGTGTCCCTCTGTGTTTCGTTCGGCAGCCATTTATTGCGTTCCCACACCGCGATAGACTTCGAAACTGGCTCGACTACCTCGTGAACGTTCCCTCTCGATTTTTTCCCGAATATCCAACCCTTCTTACCTCTTCCTGATAGCGCAGGGCTCTTACTTCCCTCGGCGAGAAGGCACGCTCAAATTGTTTTCCGATTCGACAACCGTCAAACATACGGCCGGAGCCGTGCGAATCCGTCTTCCGTGTTACGCTCCTCCGTGCATCTCTACTTTCGCAGTTTCCTTTGTAGCTTCTCGCCGGATCCCGTCTTCCTGCTCGAAATGTTTCCATGCTATCCGGCAGCCTTTGTTCTACGCCTCTCATCTTCCGAACGCGTTCCTATCAAACCCCGCGGACTTCCCTCGTCGCCGGTCTCGGGATTTGAATTCGATTCAGCCGACGAAATTTCTTACGATATTAACCGACCGACTGACGGTGGCAAATTTTGCAGAAATCCTGCCCGGAAGTAATATTTTTATACAAGGGTAGGTCACAGTGGCGAGGTCGTCGATTTCAATTGACCCTCATCTGAAATAAAATCTACTATTCTATATTTTATTTATTTATTTACATTGGCTTACATTAAGTCGGTGTTACATCGTGTTCCTCTTGTTTTCAAATTTTTTCAGAACATTATTTATTTTTATTATTCTGGTGAATCTAGAACAAAAATAAGTTCATCTACGAGCGTTTCTGGCAATACTAGTTATTTATCAATAGAGTGTGGACCTTTATGCAAAATAAAAAATGTCTAGACGAATTATAACAAATTACAATAAAATAGAAATTTATTTTCTGTCTTAATATGTTTAATGGGTTGAATACAATACAACGGTAGTTCTAAATTCCTCTAAGCTTTTTGCTGTTTTAAATTCCAACTACTATTCATCAAGATAATTGTACTATTAATACTAAACATGAAGAAAATATAAATTATATGAAATCTATAAAATTCACCGATATACTCTGGTAATCGTACAATAGATCAGACTCCCAGGATTGAATTGACAATAACGGACCAGTATAGTAGTTCTGGTACAATCTAACAAGGATACACCAGTGCATCGCGTCGACTGAACAGGCGTTTCCGCGACGGCCCTTTACATTTGCATTTGTATTCACGTTTGTGCGCGTGCACGTGTCCCACGAGAATCCTAACGATGTAATCATTTAATGAAGCTCCCGGTGTATCCTGAGATCCTCGGGAAGAATCCGGGATGAGACAGAAATATTCGAGAAACTTTCCCATCCCGCGTTATTAAGCCGTGATTCGCTTCTCGCGGACGTCTGCCGAATAAACTGGGGCGGTCTAGGGTCTAGCCAGCCTTCCTTTTATTCAATCGCGACTACCTAGCCAGTTATCATCCTCCATCTTCCTCCACCGCAGACCTAACAGCGAATAATTATCGTTCAGATTACACTCGGATCCAATGTTTAATCGACGTTTCAAACAGCCGGTTTCTTAATGCAAAATAAACTTGAATTTTCCTTTCTATGTGCACTTGGACCACTCTATATGACTAATCCGGTATAGGAGAGGGTAAGTTTTTCCTCTCTTCTGGCGACTCTGCTGAGAACCTCGAGAACTCGCTCCGATCCTATCTGTGCCTGAAAAATTGTTGCAGATAAAAGTTGAACTATCTTTCGGTTCATGGAATCCGCGAGAGTGTAAACTTTTTGCCCCCGTTTCACTTCGGAAAAATTACGAAAGTTGCTTTTATTTAGCCGCCGCGCCGCGGAAACGTAAAATCTTTATGCGTCAGATTCTTAACCGCCAAACGGGAACGAAACATCGGTGACTCCGAAACTTGTGAAAATATTCACTGGACGGCTCGTTTTAATAAAAAGTAGGTTCTTATTTCGAACAGCAGGAAGGCTGAACAAATTTCAGAATATCGATCAATTATTCTTGACTTGTTAACGTTATTCGAGGAAGAACAAATTTTTAACTCGACTCTTTATTAATACTCTTTACGATTGATGGAGGCTGTTTCTATTTTGCATAAAAATTCTCCTAATTATTATAACGTTACGTTTCGGATGCATTCGGGATCATTCAAGTTCGTCTTCAACTCTGGCTCGATGCTAATTACGTTTCCTTTAATTCGGAAATTTAGAGCAATCTACGAAATTGTTTCGTACATTGTTACTGCAGTAGGTTGTGCGCGCCGGAAAATAATCCTCTCCGCTGAAATTTTCACGAAGGATAATCTCTTCCAGAAACTCGATGCGCGTTAATTCGGTTTAACTATGAGGTCGAGATCAAAATTTCGTTGTCAAACAGTCGAGTTAATCCAATTTCGTTTTTACTTATTAACTTTTATTTTATAGGACGAAATGCCAGTCCGCGCAGCTCAAAGCACGCGCTGCAATTTGTCATGAAAATGAAGTCTGTCATAAACAATTCTGAATTTTGCAAAAAAAAAGAGAAAACTGTATATTACTTGATACGAGCGAAATGAAATTTCTGTAGAGTCCGGACAAAAAGTATTTCTATTAATATGATATCCGAATGAAAATTTATATTATAGAACCCGCCTACGCGTTTAATCATGCTCCGGGAATTCCCGGATATTTTTCCTCGTCGGAGAGCACGATATTAACAGGCGAAATTTTTGGAACGAAATTCATGAACGCCCGGAATCATTTATTCATACCTACGCAGGTACGGTATTTATTCATTCCGGTAAATCCACTCAATTAACGAAAATTGGGCGGGACAAGTAATACCGCGATGCGTACCGGACCGGTGAAATGACTAATTGAATCGATCGATTTAGCAATTAATCGGACGGCTTCGGATAATTGATCAAAAGTAACACGCGCGAAATTAATAGCGGCGCGCGTAACACGTGCATCGCGAGCTAACGTGTTCGCTAATTATTATATAGCCATTTGTAAATTTCGGTACATCTGTTCTTAGTAGAGGGGCATATTCCATTATGACAATATACTATGTCGATAATATACTGTTCGACCATAAATACTTGGTGACAAACACGTGTATGAGCATTCTAGGTGGACGAAGCCATTCAACCATTCCGAGTTGTTCCTTGCAAATTGCAAAATTATTTTAGGAATACCTAAACCAAATATCAAAGCTTATCATCATCTTTTAAGAACTGTAGTCTTAAAGTATAAGTTTTGCAGTATTAAAATATTCGTGTATCACGAATAACCACATTCTATTTTGTAATTTTTATATTCTGTTTTGTATGTGGTGTATTTCATTTTTTTGTAATTATGTTGAAATTAATCTCATATGAGATTTTCTATTAAAAAAAGTACATTTTTAACAAATTGTTCCTTTAATTTGTACTGTACAAAGTATTCGTACATTTTTTGAAAACGAACTTTTTCAATTCTTTTGATCACTGTTTTATATTTCATCTACCCATATTCTTCATAAATTCATATAATCCGTGAATGAAAGAATGTTCATTCTTTTATAAAAACGTACTGAAATTCCGACCTTAGTTTAATTGGTTTTCATAAAAACGCGAAGGTTGAACACTATGATGGAATTGTACTGTACAAAGTATTCGTACATCTTTTTAAAATGAATTTTTTCAATTCTTTTGAACATTGTTTTATATTTCACCTCCTCGTCATAAATTTATATAATCCGTGAATGAAAGAATGTTCATAATTTTATGAAAACGTACTGCAATTCCGAGTTTGGTAGGATTGGTTTTCATAAAAACGCGAAGTAGTGTTGGTGTCTCACTATGATCGAATCACGCGTCAAAAACTCCCCTAGATCGTCGGACACTTTTTCTATGGACATTAGCCTCGTATTTCCTCGAGCAACGTAACGAACCTCAATCTATCCCGTTGATCTCTGTTTCAGATTGATATCTGTCCATAACAGTAAAAAAAATTCGCCCTTACGCTGTTTCTTTATCGTCGACGCATCGATTGTGCCCGTAAGATTTATTCCGAATGAGATATTCGACCTGTGCGAACGTTATATACTACGTTTCGACGGAATAACAGTTATAAGTACAAACACAACCGTGTAAATGTCTTCCTTTGAAATGGAAACGGTAGAGAAATCGGGTTGTATAGAGTTTGCAGTTCAGCTGCATTGTAAAGAGAATAATAGGAAGATCCTGTTACAGTGGAATCGCGGATGAGTTACAGTGTAAATAGGCCAATAGAGCTCGTTGCCGACTTACGATGTAAATCGGCCGATAAAGCTCTGAGTTAAGCTGCTGTGTAAATGGAACTATAAAACTTCGAGTTCAGTCACAGTTTAAGTGGGTTAGTTTATAGCAGCTAGTGGAACGACAGTATAAACGGAAAACACAGAACCCGTTGGTTCAGTTATAATGCAACGGGCGAGGCTGAGCTATTACAAAAATTTACGTTGTTACAGCGCCTAACTTTTTAGTCACCTAGACCGGTGGCTGTCGGAATAATTCTTCACGCAGAAATTCTTTTATGCAGAAAATATACACCACCGTGGCAATAACACGCGGCACTGTTCGACAGTGTTGTAATTCTAAGTTAATTCTGAATTAAATGCACAAAGAATAGAGAATCAAATTAATTCGTACCACCATTTTTTGCTACATCAACAAACACCCATGATTTATTCGACGAAAAAATATAATATTATAATTAGACTGCGGATCTCTATGCATTTGTGGAGAAATTGGTTGCGTGAAATATAGAACATATCTTTGTTAACCGAAACCGGAATAAATCAATATTATTTAGGTAATAGTGTTCCATTTTTAATTTATTTAAAATTTTTGTATATTGAAATTTTTAGATATGTAAATACTGATTAACTTTTGTTAGGTTTTTTTCTACCCTCAATAATTTCATCACAATTGTGAAAAAGTATATGTTATAAAGGATGTAAATATGAGTATTTTCGTATCTTTTAATCACAATATCGTAATTAACAACCGAGAAAAAAATAATATAGTTAAGGGTATTTACTATCATATAATCCTTACATGAAGGGTTATCGACTTGAAATTTTGGGGGGTTATCTTTCAACCTAAAACCAATGCTTCCCACACTGTTCTAAAAAAAAATTTTTAAATCTTAATCTTAAAAAATTGACTTTTGTCCACGAAAACGGGTTTCCAGACCATAAGCGCTAAACCTCCGACAACATCCTAATTTTAATACATAATAAATTTGAATACGAGAATACCTTCACTATTGCAAATCGAAGGTTTCTCGAAAATCGGAGCTTGTAATCCAGTCTCCGCTCCGTACAAAGTGAAAATTCGAAATTCGCCTTTAGCTGAAACGAGTCTGAAGCATCGACTCCCGGGGGTTAAACCAACCGGGAAGGAATCAGATAAGTCGCGAAATCGCTTCGCCGTGATCGTGTTCGCGTTCGCACGGATTCGCCGGCGGCGGGGTTCGAACGTTGGAAGAGTTAACTCGGAGGGATAGATGATTGACAGAAGAAACGGATGAAGTGGAGGGCGCAAAGCGTCGGGTGGGATGGATGGTCGGCGTCCTGGTAGACGGATACGCGGCGTCTCGTCGGAGGCGTCGCGAGAAAGACGATGTAAACAGGGGAGAGGACCGAAGGAATATCGGTGTCGGGAATCGAGCAGGGTGGAGCGTGTGCAGAGAGCCGTGTCTTGTGCCAGAAATCCATCCCCGTTCCCGGAGGCCGGGGGCGGGGATCGGGGAAGCCCCTGGTGGTCGATACGTGGGTCAGCAGCATGCTTCACTGACAGCGCCAATGGGGCGGTTTGCGAAATCCTCGAGCCAGTACAACCCCGGCACGAAGTAACGCAGGTGTCCGGCCACGCCGGGATCCTACAGACGCCGCGATGAAGACCTCGACAATGACCACAATTAATAACCGTTATCAAGCCGTACCCCGAAGGGAAACTAATCCTTCCCACGGGAATCCCTGAACTGCGCCACCATGAATTCTGAATTTGCGGATCGTTGCGGATTCCGCGCGATCGTGCCCCACTACGCCGTGCCTCTACGAAATAGATATTGATGCCCGTCTTTTTTCATTCCTCGCGCAGCCCCAACCATTTTTGATTTCTGCGGCCTGACGTTTCACCGATCCACCCGGAACAAATTGAATTTTCGCCGTCCGTACACCGACCGACAAAACGATAGCGCAAATTAATTTACTTCCACGTTGCAACTGAAACTTCTTTCTACGGTAGGACTTCGATGAAACGGCTTAATCGGGAGATTTTTTTTATTTGGTTTATTAATATTTATTTATAATTTATTAAGATGGGTTCATATGGAATCTTTTTACAATGACGCATCCAAGAATGCATCCACGAAACTTCATTCAACAACGTGGAAAATTGAATGGACTTTTTCACTTGAAAAGTAGAGCAGATGTGTATTTTAATTAAATTTTAAATTACCATTTTGACTACATTGTTGAGACAAATATTGACCGGCAAACAGTGCGCGGCTCACTTTAATTTCAAATGCAAACACTATTACCGGGAATAATTTTCGTCGGAAATCCTGTGAAATCAACCGATGACGAATCAATGATTAATCAGCATTCAAAATTCAGTGATTGACACTGTTCTTTGAGTTTGCGCGGTATGTACCGGTATCGCGACGGTCAAATGCAAGATGATACAGTCACGTGACACTCCGGTTTGTAACCTGATCTCGGATTAACCCGTCCGGAACGCTCGGACAACATCGATCCATCGAAGCCATCGCGGGATGAAGCGTGATGAAGCTTGTCACTATTAATATCCGACCTGCTCGCCAATTATTGGTGACATAAACGTGATTCACGTAAGTGCTGTCTGTCGCTTTTAATAGTCACGGAGTCACGACGCTATCGGACTTTCGTTCGTAATAATAGATCTCTGCTAAGAGTTCGCCGTATTTCTAGAACGCCAGCTTTCGATACGCAACATTGTGTAACATTAATTGCAACACGGCTAATTGTTGTTGTGAATGATCGAACCTTTGCGCAGCGAATAAAAATTTGTAATATCCTGAAGATAAATTACGATCGATATCTAATTAATTAATTATTTGTGTTACATTGTGTACATCGAAATTGTTTGTACAAGCCACATTAACTTGGAAATTAAACATTAGGAGTTTTCACCTGTTCTAGTATATTTCATTCAGCCAATTTCTCATAAATGAATAAAGATCCACAGTCTGTTGATAATTTAAACAATACTTGAAATCACGATAGAGCAATTATTAATGACACTGAGTCACCACTCGAGTGCTAATTCAACGGATAACGCTATCACGGAATGTGTCATATTAGTATAAATTCTATATTATATTTAGCCTGTATATTATATTCGCCTTTGATAAATTAATTTGTAACAGGGATGATGAAACATCAATGGAACCTCTTGAAGCGTAAAATCGCAATATTATTGAAATATACCATAATTACAATACAACTTCGATTATCCGAGCTTGCGATGTTTGAAGCCTAACATGTTTCAGATGTAAACAGGACCACTTAAAGTGATCTACATAGAGCAATAATTATTCTATCACCCTACTAATGAATAAATTGTTGGAACATCGAGGTTCCACTGCACCGTGAAAAACGAAAACGAAAGTGTGCGATATTTCAGTGTACTGTTCCGTAATAAAACGTCGAGTATCCAAGTTTCCAGTCATTGATTTAAAAAAGAATGAGGAAGTGGCGATAGCCATAATAATGTATCGCAGGAATTAATAGTGAGAAACTGGAATAACCTAGCGGCACAGTATCCGCAAACGTTCCAATATTTCAGATATCGTGGAATACGTTTCTATTGGCCCTATAAATCGCATAAACGTTTGGAACATCCTCCAGACCGTCGATAATATTGTGCTACAGCGTTCGCGCAATATAATCGAGTATCTAGGGTCTTTCGCAATTGGCTATACGAAACGAGCAGCACAACATGTATTCCTATTGTGCGGCATTCTAGTTGACAAAACATATGGGGCTATTCCGGGTCCCATAGTCTCGTAGCCGACACAACTTGCGGGAACTCCGATGCAAAAATTCTTGAACAATACACAATTTCAATATTCAATAATCCGCAGACGCGTGTACCGTAGATACGCGTTTCCGAGTAGGCGATACACGTAGATGATATTCGAGGATCGAGTTTGCAAGGAACGGAATATCTTTCAACGAGGAGATGTCCTAAATTCCGGAAACAATGTCAGGTTATTTCCCCTGGAAAGGGAGTCTGCGCAAATAGCAGTATCTTCCGAAAACAATTTGGATTTTGCGCAAAAGCGGAGGTCCGGCGAGCGAGTGCGCTCGCGCGCGCGTGTCAAAATTGCAACCGAGGCAGGTTTCAAATCCCTTAGAAAATTGACATTCCGCCGTTCGAGCGTGGCCTCCACGGGTTTCCTCGTCGGTTTTCTTAACCTCGAAGCCACCCCGTCCATTTTCCACTTTGAGAATCGCCCCGGCATCCTATCTCGTTCCCGGTGTTCCTATTCTCCCTGCAACCAGTTACCTTACTCTCAACCTTCGCTTCTCTCTCTCTCTCTTTTTCTCTCGTTCTCTAGCCATTTCTTCCGACCAGGATCGATCCCCTGCCCGCGATCCGATCAATGTTGGATGCATAGTCCGAAAGCAGAAGAGGATCCTGACCTAGACAACGCGCCAGTCGGATCGAGACACCACTCGAACCGGGAATCGATTTTCGGCGCGGACGACGACGACAAATAGCCGTCCGTGCTCGTCGTTTATTTAATTAATCAAGGGGTTCGATAGGAATCGCATTACATTCGAACTCCGCTCACCCCGCCACGGACTTCTTCCCTTCAAAACAAATATTTTTCGCGCGCGCGCGCGCCCCGCCGATATTTGCGCTTCGCTGATCTCCGCGAATCCATTAGGCAGATTACTATTCTACATTTTTCCGAAAATCTCGCTCAGTTTGTTTTTATGCTTCTCTCGATCCCCTCTATCTCTTGTCGTCTCTTCCGTTTTCTCTCCTTTTTCAATCGGCAGGTAGCCCGAGGAACATCGGTATTCAAATTTTATAAAAGGTATTACTTATCCGACTGTCTAATGAAAATTTGTCGAACTTGATCGATGATAATGCTCACCGGGTTATCGATAGAGACGCATTCAACGATATGATTATATATCGATTTGATAAATGGTCCCGCTGCTTACTCGGAATAAAGTTTAGATTCGTTTTTCTAATTCTAAATATGCTGCTTAAAATTAAAGTCATGTTCGTAAATCTGTGAAAAAAATTCTCGAAAAGAAACAAATACGAATTTCCATTTCGACTAATAAATAGACCGCAGATTTGTATGCGAAATTAAAGTTGTACATCTGAATTTCAACAACCTGGAGTAAATGAGAAATTTATTCGTTTTTCCAATATGTTCGCGGTTTACAAATAAGCAGCCGGATTCCGTTAATACCGAAGAAATTGTTTATCTCATCAACCTGAGAGCCTGACATGTTCCCGCGAGCAAATTCGCGCAGAGTCGACGAAAAAATTGTTTGCCAGCCGACTCCATCGTTATTACTTCGGATCCGAGACGATTGTTGACTTTTAATTCATTATGCGACAATGATTAACAAAGCTCGAGCACAGAATCCCGTCATTAGGAAAAACTACATATCCGCCATTTGATGGGACCTTTAAATATTTACTTTAATCGCTTCTCGGTTACATCAAAGCAGCGCGTTCATTTTATACCTCTCTGCGACTTGGCAAAGCCCGTTACCTATTTTTTTTTCGCGTTCCATTGTGTTTGCGATACACTCGACGCGTTTGGTCTCTGTTAGGAGCGCGCAGTTTGAAAGCCTTGTTAATTTAAAGGATTGCCGTGGCGTAGAACTGGAAATCGCCGTCTCCCTCGCGTCCATCGATACGATTAACGAATCGATAGAACGGATGCACCTTTGCAGCGCGACTCGAGTATCTCGGAAAATAGGTCATTGTTTCCTTGCTTCTGTTTCGCTGATTATACAATTTATTTCAGAAAATAATTATCCTGTTTCATACGAAGAAAAAATTCCTTATCTACAAGTCGTTTCGAACAACTCCTGTTCATTGATTAACGACTAAACGAAGTAAAAAAATCTGTTGCTCGCCATTTTAGATTGTGGGTTCAGTGGATTCATAGCATTCAAGATGAAATTTGTTAATAAAAGTAGTAAATTCTTCTGAGGGAAAGACCTGTCGTATTTTAAAGAAAACATTTAAATCAATTTATAAAAATATATATATAAATATATGATTCGCCAGCGAAATTAGCTGGTCATTTAAAATACAATAGAACTCTCCCTCCAACCTAATAGATCCGAAACATTTGCATTTACGTAAGTAGCATTTGCTCGGTGACTCTCAGCGGAATGAGATTTCACCGATGTTTTCACCTGGCCGCGAAGTTGCAACAATAATCTCGATTGTTCGTCGAATCTATTATTTAAACGGCGACGGATATTAAAGGACCGTCTTTTCCGGAAACATCTTGTTCCTCCTCGAGAGGAAATCGTTGAACGAGTCCCCGGCGCCGACTTTGAAGTCCCAAGATTACGGCAGCGGCGACAACTGTTTCGTCGTCACGGTAATTGCTATGCAAGTTAGCCCTTAATCCATTAGAAAAATTGAAAGCCGTTGTTACCGCTGCGAGGATTCCCGGAGATCCACTTTTGTTGGACCCTTTAACCGCGAAGTCACTTCGTCCATTTTCCACTTTGCGACTCGGCAAAGCCTTCAGCGTGCCTCCCATCCCTTCCTGTATTCCTTTTTCTTCGTCGTGCCGGCTCGTCCCTCTCTCTCTCTCTCCATCTTATCTGGCTGGCTCGCCTTGAATCCACCGGCGGCTGGGGCTTTTCTACAGATCGAAGCGCGGAGCCCCCAAGTAGATGAAAAGGAATACCGGCCAACGCAATCGAGTCCCCCGATACATACATAAAATTGCAATGGATAGCCGCTACTTCATACAGTTTACCGATATCTCGATCGAACAAGTAGCCGCTACTTCGGAAACTTGACCGTTATTAACCAGACGAAGGATCGACCTTTTCTGGTTAACCATATTATCACCAGGCAGTCGATCTTTATGCAAAATATAAATTTTTTACTCGGTTTGCAACCAACTCGAGTGAAATCGAACTCTACTTTCGTTCTTGATATATTTCTAATTCATAAACTAATTATTGAATTAAAAAAACTACATAAAGACGTTGTAATTTATTTTCTATTTTAATATGTTTAATTCTTTGTGATAAATGTATAAAATCCGCTGTATACTAATTAAATTACCATTTCATAAAGACGTTTTATATATTATTACTGTATAAGACGCTTTTCTGCAAGAAGATACATACATAGTTCATACAATTAGTCTCGGTTATTCGAGACGAATATTTCGCTGGCCCTTCCAACAAACAGAGCGAACGGTGTTAATAAACGTAGAAGAATTTCATCAAGCACATCGGCGCGGTGCGACGTTTCAAAGCTATTCGCTCACAAAGGTAGGAATCTGATTACTCAATGAATAAGAACATGAAAACTTTAATCAAAATGTTCTCGTTCAAGTGGCGAACATCGACACTAATTGTTCCAACTTCAGAGGATTCCTTTGTGCCTGGACCGTGTGATCCATTCGGAGTACAACAGGGAAACAGTTGATCTAAATGGATCCGTATCCTTTCAGCGCGCTACTTTCGACGCGAGGTTTCAATTTAATTAACGAATCTCGCGCCTCCTGTTTCAGAACAACTTCTGAAGAAACTGCAGCGGGAGAGAGGGAAGGAGGCAAATAACAAAATGATGGAAATAGAAAAAAATGGGCGAGACACGAATGAACGAGAGAGAGAGAGAGAAATAGGAGAGGGGAGAGGTAGAAGGAAAGGATTGTTTCTTTGGCCCGGCGATTGTTGAAATTCCCGCTTTGCCGGTGCTCTTCAATTCGGAAGCCGGCGATTTTCCGCTCGGCGGCCCACGAAACTTTCCTCCCCATCGTTTGTTTTCCCGCGTCTCCTTTCATCCCCCGTACACTCCGCGCCCGTGGCCCCGATGAATTTACATCTCTCGCTTTTGGCCCGTTCGGAAACTTTTATCGTGGCACTTTGAGTTTCCGGATTAAGAACAGTAGCGACCGATCGTGTTTCACGGTGCCGGAGCACCGTGTGTACAAGTTCTCAATTTTCCCCGGGAAAACAGCAGGGCTCGCAGCTAGATTCTCGAATATTTACCGCCCCTGGGGTGAAACAAGTGGGGTGGGGGTTGGTATCGAGCCCGAGGCTGGTACTCGTGGCGAGTCTTACCCCATCCACGGATACATAGTCTGTCCCACAAGAAACCTGTCACCCAATCAGGGGGAGATAAAGATGTTATAACAAACGCAGATGTCTTTAATACGACTTGTCAGTTTAATACCTTTATCAGTCTTGTTTCTGACAGTGAAAAGACCGATGCTTTCCTAGATGAGTGTATTGTGCACGAAAGCATCATTTCGGTACCAATCCCTTGACGCAAACTCAATAGAAAATGTGTGGTCCATAATGAAGGGCAAGCTGAGAGGGAAGCATATTACCAAAATAATTTATATAGAAAAGGTCTGCGTACTCCGATTTTAATGAATTTTTAATATGTCATAGATTTCGACATTTTGAACAACTTTTTCCTTTTCCAATATAGGAGGGTCGCTTTTAGTTTTCGAAATATTTGCAAAAGACTATCGCTAATACTGTATCGAATTTTTCGTATTCCTGCATGCTCCGCGAACAATTCAATACAGTATTCGCGATAGTTTTTTGTAAATATCTCAAAAACTAGAAGCGACCCCCCTATATTGGAAAAGGAAAAAGTTGTTCAGAATGTCTAAATCTATAACATATTTAAATTTCATCAAAATCGAAGTGCGCAAACCGTTTCTATATAATAATCTTTTTTTGTACAAATATATGAATATTTACAGAAACATCGCTCTTGTGGGACAGACTGTATCTCGGTCCCCGTGTTCACTTCCTGGTCCCCTCTTTTTCGTTTCACGCCCGCCGCGAAAGTCCCATCTTATCTGATTCGTGCCGAGTCAACAGGGACGATCGTGGCCGCGGGCGATTGGAAATCGATTCCCGACGCGAAAGTAATTCGTAAGGAGACACCCGGGGTTCCGGTGTGACGGCGAATAAACGTTCCTTTGTCTCTCGTTACGGACGGGCCTTGGTGAAAGGCGACGTTGAATTCCCTCCGACGTTATCCCGAAATGGAAACCGTCGGGACCGGAAGCGTGTTCGAGTGCATGGAGCGATCCACCGTCTTCTCCCTCTCTCTCTCTCTGCTCGTCGACAATTGACCTCCTCTCTTGCCCGCACTCGGAGAAGCTAATAATCTTGAGAAACTTTCCCGGCGAAGTTCCCTAACTCTGACGGACGAATATCAGGAGTATTTGACAAAGAATAAACTTGACGCGTTAGAGAGGGTGCTTGGGAAAGGGGAGGAACGGTTACCGTCTCTGATAAGGACCGGAGGTGGGGTGGGGGTCAATTCTTCAGGAACCAGACGCGAAAGGAAATCTTCATCCAGTTCGCTGTATTTTCGGGAGTGATCCCGTCGTTGGGTTAATGCCAGACCACCGGAAGTCGAGACACGGTTGCGCAGAATGGAAACTGAGCTTTGCGCGATCAATTAGCCGGCTCGCGAATCATTTCAACGGCCCAATCGCCGGTGTATGTGAGTTTAATTGAAATGGAAGCTGCTCCAGTATCGCGAAGATCCTTGGATTTCGAAAACTTAGGCGATCACCATCGCACGATACTGCTTTTCGTCAATTTTTCTGGTTGAATGTACAATTCCCATCGTTTGCTATAATTCAATATATGATTAAATTTATATCGATTTTACTGGATTTTGTGAGGTTCACATTTGGTTATCTCTGGTTTAGATTTGTCTTAAGATTTGTATTACAAATGTTTGCTGACCTCTCCAATAAACAATTGATTCGAAATTCCAGTTTTCTTACGAATATCTCGGACAATACCTTGACAAAACCAATAAGCTTGATAATATTCTCCTTTCGTCAATATTTATCTGACGTCGGTCATACGGAAGCAAACGGACAATCCATCGTTGTCCCTGAAGGGTTAGACGGTCGAGCAAACTATCGATTTGAACGCAGCTAAAAAAACTGTAGCTATCAGCCGGAGCAGTTCTGCGACCTCGCGAGACAATGAGCCGTGTGATTCGCTCTTGGACAAGGTGGTATAGCAGTGAAAAAGTTGCATCCCCGCGCGGCACATGGAATCCGAGACTGGTAGTTAATCAGCAACAAACCGCTAATGCTCCGGTTGATCAATGATCGAGCCTTCTTTTCTCGTGCACGCTGCGGTTCGGTGTGTATGTAAGCTCGAGGCTCGCGTTGGAACTGCGGTAGATTCAACATCGCTCGCTACCTAACCCACTCAGCTCGGAATAGATACAGCCCGTGTCTAGAAAGCGTTGTACGTGTTTCTGGCTGCAGCTGCAAATACAATGGGGTTTCCGCGGAGCGTTCCCGGCTCCCAAGGAGGACCGTACCGAAAATAAAGATGGATGTCGATGTTGCTTTTGCTCCGCAACCACCTAACGACGATGTTTGGCTCGGTTTTTGTGTCACGTTCTCTCGGCGAGAGCGACGAACACCGTCAATCGTGAGCTGGAAAGCTGATACGCCAGGAGGAATCGGAACGACCCGTTTGATCGTGCAAACCAGAGATCCACGTCTCCGTCGAATTTACTATGTGTAAGAATCTTTCTTCAAAGCGACCGTCTTTTACAAAATGTTGATTTATCAGTCGATACTCGAAACGGTGATCGTCGACTCGTTCAATCGTCAACATCTCGTTACTAGACTGTAAATCTTTATGGATTTACTAGCGTAATTCGAATGTGAATAATAGTTTAATTATCCTCATACAGCATTTACAATCTCAGAACTTTAAAAGTGTTTCCAGCAAAAACAAAGGTGTCGACTAGAAAATGTTTATTTTGCATCATTCCAGTTATCCTACTGTATAAAATTTTATTTATGCCGGAGTAATATAAAGTTCCATATAGAAAGTGGCGCGAGAGTAACCGAAGGTTAATGTCCTGAAACGCAGTAACTCTTATCGCATCGAGTATTTAAATCTTGATTTCTGGTTAGATTATGCATATATCCATCGATTATCGATATAACCGTGATCATAAAGGACGAGTCGTGAATATAACAGAGATACAATCCGGTATCACGTTTTACGACTCCCATTTAAATTTTATGATTAAACCTGGTATATCAGCTGCTCGAAGTTATAGCTTGCGTTTCGAAAGAAAAGGTATCGTTACCAACCCCCGTTCCATTACCCTAAACACTTCCACGATTGAAGAATTTTCTAATTTTAAATATATACTTTAAACAAATTATCTTTTTAAAAATCAGTTTTTGAAAAATTGTATTTCGAAATTTTTGTCTGGGCCTAATAGTTTCGTAGATATTCGGTAAAATGGATTTCTCACCCCAACTATAAGGGAAGAAATTTTCACTCCCTTAATGTAAATATCGGTTGCTATAAAACAATACGTGTCAAATATTTTTTTAAGTTCTATATTGTAGTAAAATTTCATTAAAATCGACGTGTCACGGTTGGGTAACCTTCCTTGTAAGTAACAAAACATAAAATCCAACACGAAATAAAATTCCTTTGTATTTATAGTTGAATCAAGTGGATTGAGCCCAACTTTTATCGAGTACACGGCTGATCACGCATTCTTACTCTATCGTCCCGCTCTCTGTGTTGAACCAGTCGCGTGTCTGACTGCACACGTGCTTATTCCACTTAGCTGAGTATAGTAGTCCCGTGATACGCTAAACGGCACGAGCGTATACACACATTTTACTTCGCGAATTCGCTTTAAGGGAAGATCGGCCGGCCAATTAAATAAGAACGATCCTCAGCCACGCTCTCGAGGGTTTCCGGTTGATTTTTAATGGCGTTACTACGATTAGAGGCGGTAATGGCCGTTGATTACCGTGCGCTTAAGCGGAGTGCAAATAGAATTCATGCGCTCTTAAGCGTAGCACGTGCGAAATTTCACGGACAATAAGCTGTCCCTAATCTCCGGTCCGTGGAAAACGTTTAAATGATAAGATTCTGTAAACACCGTTACACCTACGGGACGACTGTAATCTTCGTGGATTCATTTGCAACGTTACAAACAACGACAAACGATTTACCTTGTTAGCGATTCGCGTAGAAGCCGGCTATACGCGTCTGTTAAGGGGATTAGCTAGTCGTGCCGGTGAAAAATGTGGCATCTGCTCGAATTCATTCTGAGATGAAATAAAAGAAACCGCTGACTTATACTCTCGCACCTCACTCACTGCTATCGTGAAGCAAATTTCTTTTTTGTTGAAAGTTGAAATTTGATTCGTTTTGCATAGAAATGAAAAATGAGAGCAATGGTAGTAGCCTTTGTACATTTGGAATAAATAAAAACTGTACCAAATTCTATCGAATTTTATGAACATCCAAGTGTGATTGATTTTAAATGTTCTTAATGGGTGAATTTGATTTGCATAGAAATGAAAAATGAGAGCAATGGTAGTAGCCTTTGTACATTTGGAATAAACAAAAACTGTACCAAAATCTATCTAATTTTATGAACATCCAAGTGTAATTGATTTCAAATATTCTTAACGGGTGAATTTGATTCGTTTTGCATAGAAATGAAAAATGAGAGCAATGGTAGTAGCCATTGTACATCTGAAATAAATAAAAACTGTACCAAATTCTATCGAATTTTTGAAACTTTAAGTATACTTGATTTTGAATATTCTTAACAGGTGAATTTTATTTGCAGAAGCTTGAATTTCATTTGTATAAGGATGAGCTCGACTTGCATAACCTGAAAATACGTTCGACGGAGAGCATGAAAAAGCAAGCGATTGGAAAATTGGTGTCGTCCGGGTTTCCCTGGCGTATAGGACGTGGACATTAACATTGAGCAAGGGTAATTGAAGACCTAAATACGACGGCGTTTACCGACGTAGCAGTGTTCCGTGAAGTAGAGCCGAGGCATCCTTTACACGGGCTGTGTACTGAATCCGGCGTACTTCGTTGAAGACGGATATAATTGAAGGAAGGCAAAAGGCTCGAGAGACGAACAGAACAGACAGCCGAGTAAATTACAGTTTGCTACCGCGGGTTCGGGTGTATTCCTCCGTTTAACGGGCAGCGGCAGCCACTCCTTTTCAGTGGTGCCTCTCGAAAACCTTTTAGCCCGTGTTTGCGATCCCCACTCTCGCCTGGTAACTTCCCAAAAAAGTGCTCGAGGCCAGCGCGGCTACCGCGGATAAATACTATATGACGCAGTGGCTCATTCGTCGATCTTTTCGCCTCATCCAGCATCATCTCCGGTTTCGCGAGGCTCCGAAAGTTGAGAAATGTTCCGCGGCTGGTGCGCTGCGTTTGTTGGGGCCGAGGGTATCCGACCGTGTTCCTCTTTTCTTTATCTTTGATCGCTTACCCAGGCTCGTCTTCAAGTTCGACTTCGCCGAAATGAGAACGTTCTACGGTAGAAGGGCCAGAGAGAAACGATGTCAAGACCCGGCTCGAGCGAGCGGCCAACGGAAACGCCATAATTCGCTGAAAACGCTCCTTTCGCGGAGCATCGCCGCCAGCGACAGTAGGCTGACGCTCGTTAATAATAGTCGCCGCTTCCGCGAGCGCATAAATTACGATCCTGACGAACGTTAACGAGCACCTCTACCCGCGGACTGGCTGACGGAACGAGTCCGGGCACGATGAAACAATTGTACCTGCAACGGAGCGCGATGGTAATGGTCAAAATTTCCGCGGATGAATTGTTCCGTTGCCGGGAACCATTGCGGTCACGCGACTCGCGAGTCCACGCCTCGATGCTGTATAATCGTTGGAGATTCAGGCTGATTTCTATTTTTTTTAGTTCTATCGACCCTTGGTTAAACTTTCACACAAGGGACCAAAAATTTTCAACCATTCTGAAAGCAATATCATTTCACGGGAAAATGATAAAATAAGAGGAACATAAGACTGAAGCTAAAACAGATCTAATTCGCCAAAGAAAATAAAAAGTTTCATGACTCCAAATCTGGATGCTGTATAATCGTTGGAGATTCAGGCTGATTTTCCTTTTTTTTTAAAGTTCATTTTGACCTTTGGTTAAATTTTCACACAGGGGACCAAAAATTTTCAACCTTTCTGAAAGCAATATTATACCATTTCACGGGAAAATGATAAAAAAGAATATAAATAATTTCATGACATTGTTCTACTGCTGCGAATCATTGTGGTCACTCGACTCCAAGCCTGGATGCTGTATAATCGTTGGAGATTCAGGTTTATTTTCCATTTTTTTTCAAAGTTCATTTCGACCAAAGAATAATTCGTCAAAGAAAACAAAAAGTTTCATGACATTTTATTTATATGAACGCAGCTATCGTGCAAACTATAGCCAATCACGTAAATGGAAAAAGAACAACGTGGCCAATGTTGGACTCTAAACTATTGAAATTTCCACTTTTTCCTGGTGGATAAAAAAAAGCGAAGTTTTCAATATTTATCGACGAGCGTAGTTCGTTCTTGGATATAAAATATTTGCTTTCGAAAAATGAAAAAAGAATGCAATTTTTCAAAAACGTCACAGCCGAATGTAGTACCTGGAGGTTGTGTTTCCGTGAACGATTCAATCTCGATTTGATTGATTATATTGTAACGTTTCTTTCAATTCGAAAGTTTGCAATATTGTAAAATCCGTACGGAGTTCTTTCGAGCGCTTCGGGTTCGTTCCTTTTAATCCCAAATCGCTCTGAATCCTGTATCGAGCGTAGATAGAACTGGATACTCGATACTGGTATTTAAGTATTCAAACGGCAGACCGTAGGTTTGTATAACCGAACCGGTTATTCTATCTGAATTGCGACGATCTGGAGTGGAATAGAAATTTATTTTTTCTCTTAACGTGTTTGATAGGTTAAAAATAATGTAACAGTATTTCATTTAGTGTTTCAAAACTACACCTACTCCTTTTTATAATAAATTCAAAAAATCCCCTGTCAAGTTGTCACAGTACCAAATTAATTAATAATAATTTTCCTGAAATGAAATATTAATATTTGAAATTTGGGACCACCTATGGCACCGGTCCGTGAGACCGTTGACGTGTATCGAATCGGCGCCGACAGTATTGTAAAAATTGAATCCGTCAACCTAAATATCGAACGTCCTTCCATTTTGTTTGTGTTTTAGTCGCGGCCGTTCGAGCAGCAGAGGAACACCGCTGCCAAAACAAAAGCTTCTGCTGACTAATGCAGTGAATATACATAGAATGGAAAGCTTGTTTGCTTTTTTTCGAGGCGAAGGGTGGTGACAAAGGGCACTACTGTTTTCCACTTTGCTTTGCCGTGTCCCAACTGCGCTAGAAAAGCACACGGAGAGCAAAGCGGCTACAAATTTGGTGACTTTCAATTAGTAGCAAACTGATAGACCGTTCTCCGAATTAATCCGTTCGCGTGTGACAAAATTATTCGGACGGTTTATCAATAATTAGCGAATCATTCAGTGACAAAATCGGACCTTATAATGAACCATTTATTTCTCGAATGGATGATAAACTTTCCAGAATCTCGAATTATTGTTTATTCGTTAACGCAATCAAGTTAATTGATCATCGATGCTGGAAAATTTTCGTTGATTAAATTAATTTCTTTATACCTTTATGCATTCATTGGGAAAATTAATTAATTGAAATCTTCGAAATAGTACCCACTAACTTTCTATACGTTTATTGGATTTTAGACGTAACTGACAAAACCACTCTTCAATTTTCAAACCAAATTCAAATGATTCAACAAATTAATTTGCATGCCTAACAAATCTTTGAAAGTGCTCGCACTTCTGAATACGATTACTTTAGGTATATCGTGAGCACGATGGATGATCAGTATTCGATACGCTATTAGTGATACTTCGAGGATAACAATGCAATTCGAACGGAACGAAGAGATAACAGCTCGCTTCAAGAGGCACTTCGTTAGTGAGATTTTCATTTCGCGAACATCGATTTATAGGAACGGTAACAGACATTTAGAGTAATCGTATATCAATCGGTAACTCGGGGCTAGAGGGAAGGAAAAAATACCTCGGAGAAGATTAAGCAGTGATAAAAGTTTTACGGCAGCACAATCGACGCTAGACAAGACGCTCAGGATCGTCTTACGGTTCGTTGGAAATTCTGAAGCGTTCAGCGACCTAACTTTATCCTTTCACGAAAGTATCCCGTTGGTCTAATCTGTAATGATACCACACTACCCTATAAAATTTATAAATTATTCATTGCTGAAAGATCTTGCGGTTTATCGGCTGCTGTACGCTACAATGTTGCTTCTTGCTGTCGAGATAACAGCAAGATACATCCTTTTTAGTAAAAACATTCTGAATAGTTATGAAACAATATATTATAAAATTCATAAATATTAATATTGCACCTGTTTCATTATGTTACTATATTTTTATCCATATTATTTTGTGGGAAGTCTTCGCATCGTTCGCTTTGAATAAAGTAATAAAAATGAAATGAACACGTTTCAAGATGTCTGAACGTTTTCGAATAGAATAGACAAGACTTTCCTATATACGGTAAAAGCCTCGCTGGTTGCAATCTCATTTGTTGCACCGAATCCTCCTCATTCGTTGCACACTGGCGATTCCCATCTCGAGTTATTGAAAGTTCTAACAGCTCGTGGAGAGGATTGTGGTGGCTATATCTAGACAATACGATATGAGAGAAACAGAACGTATCACTATTTTGAATTTAATAAAGCACAGCCAACCTGTAAACACGAAAACACGCGAAAAGAAATATTCCGGAGAACTGAATATTATTCATCGCGACTGTAGGAATGTAAGGCGGTGGTTGAGAAGTTGCTCATCTGTTGCTCAAGGCAAGAAGGAACAGACATTATCTCGACAATCGCGAGATCAAGATCTAAACATCCAATTACGGTTCCCCAAATACGAGCAACGTCTGGACGAAGTTATCAGCGACCGTCCACTCCTTCGGAGGATCAGATTATAGCCCCCTCCATCGGCCTCCAAATTTTATTTAGCCGCGCACGTGATGTGCGAACCTAATCTGTCATCGAGGCGTCCGTAAATTCGGAAATCCGGGCCAACGACTTCCCATGGGAAATCCGAGGCGCTCCGTTGATTGCAGCAGGCCTGCGGAGAAAATGGATTAATTCCAGCGCCTGATAAACAAATTTGATCGTCTCCGATTCGCTACAAGCGAGACATGCTAATCCTGGTGTTGGAACATGACCATCATTGTGCACTTTTTCCAATCGTTTCGCGGCAACCCGGTAGTAATATTAGATAATATTAAATATTTTTAAGGGACACCATGCAGGACTGGACAACTGGATGGACTCCTCTCCCTACTCCTGTCTTTTCCCCACCAAGCTCCGGTGGAGGGTAGTAAAAGATTGGGAGATTTGACCGACAACTACTTTGGCCGACAACGCCTTTAACCGACAACGATTTTAGATTCGTTGGCGGTCAAAATAGTCGTCGATCAAAGTAGTTGTCGGTCAAATCTGTGTCGGCGATTTGCATAGGGCCCGTCTAGACACGCGAGGCAAACCACTGTAGAAACAATATAAAATAGTTGATAATTTGATAGTTTGGCTATAATTGAATTATAACAGGCAATATACGTTCTAATAACACAAATGTTAAGCTAGTATGAAATATGCATTTTAAGTATTTCACCTCGGGCCTCGATGATCCATCGGATCTCAATTTATGGCTCTATTGCCCACCTATGAATATTCCACGTTCATTCTGACATAAAGCGTTCGACAGAAGGTGAAACAATTTTGTGCGCGATCCATACATCTTCCCACAGGAAGAATAATAGAAAAAGTTCCGAACTGCCTCGGAGAATATTTGTAAACCGGCGGCAGTGACGGCTATCCCCGAGTGGTTTAAACAGCATCGAATTGTTCCTTCGCAATGATCCCTGGAATACAGAGCCACATTTTTCCTGACCCGTTTTCTTTGTTGGCGACAGCCCATTTTCAAGACCATTCGAAAAGCACAGGGCATTAGGAATCACCGTGACGGTAAAACATCGTATAAATTCTGCTCGGAAGCTCTGCTTTGAAAACCGCACCTCGATCGGCAATAAAATCGTTCTACGAGGAAGCTGTGACTCCTCGATGAGGGCGATTGCAATTCGTTCCTGGTCGGACGACACTTGCTTGTTAGAAATTCCTCGTCGGTTTTAATGCTAACCGATGCGAACTATTGTGGGCTAATGAGATCTTCCCCTTTCTAAGATTCTGGGGTAAGTGTCATTCACAGTCCCCTTACTACACGGAGGGCACCCTCGTAGTCTCCACTTCGTGGTCACATCCTTAACACTAACATCTCTATCCTTAAGAAATTGGCACAAGCGGATAGGAAAATATACTTTTAGGAACGTACAATAAAGTGCGCTTACGTACAGGGCGGACATCGTAATATAATCAGGCAGGGATGGTTCTTTGTGTAAAAATAAATCCAGAAAAAGAAATTAAGTGGTATATGCAGGAAGTAGAATTGGCTGGCCATGGTCAGACTCAAATAACCAGTTAATGTAGTACAAACTATCAGACAATTTGTACAGCGTTGCTAATGACATTTGTGTGTGTCGGACAAATGTTATAATTTAATTAAAAGAGAAATTGTTTATACATTTACAGCCACGGAAAATACATATTTGATATTTCTAAGAAATTATAACGAGGAAAACCTGAAGAATTCAGTCAGGCTAACATGTATCAGGCTCACAAACGTATGCGCGCCCGTCCTCATCAAATTAATATTGAAAGAGCATGTTCTCGAGAACGAAACTGCGCCGAGGAAATGTTCTTTTTCACAGAAAATCTATGGTACCACAAAGGGACACTCGGACAACAACTGTAAGACACTCTGTAGATTAAATGTTTGATCAAAGTAGTGCGTTGAATTTCTCTATTGAAGCTGATGATTGTTTGTTTCACACAAAGTCGTTGGTTTTATGGGTTTGAACACAATCTAACAAGCCGTTCCGTTGGTTCAACACAATCTTGTAAGAACACACTTGCCAGTGACCATCAACAGCAGGGGCGACCCTATTTCGATCAGACCCAATTGAAATACTTCGGAGCACCCCTCGAGTGGAGCTTCATGTGCAGTTCCATCTTCCCCTATGGCGGGTATTGTGTCTGCTGAGGGAGTGGGCACATAATCAGCCGTCTAATGATGGGACAGGGAACCTGAGAGACTCGGAATGAACTAGGGGAAAACCCTTATGCGACAACGCTGAGATTAGGCAACATACGTCTGAAATAATATAACGATCCACACTAGCAGATCGCATTCTGCAGAAAGTAATCATAATAGTGCATTCATAATTGTACGACAAGCAAGAAACAAGTTGTGCATAGATGGACAGGGGTACCAATAATTAAACTGTGGATTTCATGTATTTATGACAACAAATAGAAAATCTTTATTTTGCGGCCGTCAGATTTTTACAATTTCTGAGATGTAAATGATTAGTTTTTGGAGATTACTATTTTCATATAATATTGCACACCCAGGGGATGTGCTAGAATCCAGGATGTGCTAGAATCGGTGATGTGCTAGAATCGGGGATGTGCTAAAATCGGGGATGTGCTAGAATCGGGGATGTGCTAAAATCGGGGATGTGCTAGAATCGGGGATGTGCTAAAATCGGGGATGTGCTAAAATCGGGGATGTGCTAGAATCGGGGATGTGCTAAAATCGGGTATGTGCTAGAATCGGAGATGTTCTAGAAACGGGACCATTTTTGTGCCAGAACCGTTATATATTATAACTACTAATCATTTTCATTATGGATTCCCTGCAAACAAGTATGCAAAATTTCCGAACTCCAACAACCAAACTATTGTTTATTTCCACTGTCTGAAATTGACGGCTCTGAATGGGAATATCAAGACACATAGCGTACGGATTTCAAATTCCCGAGGCTTGTGCGACAATCGTCCAATAAGTTGGGACTTCCGGCACGGGGGGAGGGGTTACGATTTGGAAACTTGCGGGGTCCCGTGAATGAGTTACACCGACACGACGAGCGACGTTGCCTCATTATTCGCGCACTCGATACCGTGGCGAAGTGCGCGCGAACGTTCGCGTGAACGTGTATTCATTGCGCGAAAAGCAGAAGTTATTACGGGCAGGTGTGACACGTGCACGAAATTCCCCGGCAAATATTTCACAAAGGAGAGGGTTATAAAGTAGATTTCATCAAACTTTCCCAGATAGTTGTTAAGCTCGAGGCACGAGGGTAATACGAGAACCGCGCGCGCGCGCGAGCAGAGGGGCGCTGGCGAACGTCATTTGTTTCCCCGGTGTCGTCAAAATATTATACCTTCTTTACATATTTCGCATGCAGGTCCGTCGTCGTGGAGCGCATACGGGGCCGAGGTTCGACCCCCGGCCTCGTCTAATGATATCTGATCGCACGTGACGCGCGATGAAAATTAAAATTACGACCGGATTTTTCAACCTGTCGCCCATAATGGTCCTTCCCTCTTTTTATTCGTCGTGTTATGGAACCGCTCTCGTCGGCATACATCGGGCCACGATAATTCTTTCTGGAGTGGGTAATTTCGGCTTCGCTTAACTCTGCCCTACTCAGCCTGATAATGGCTTAAAACTGTTAACAGAGAGGAGCTACCTCGCGTTTTTATTTCGGACCGGGTAATCGCAATCAGTGCCCGCTGTCTCTTTTCAACCTTACGTCACACTCCCCGTTGCAACCATCGTCGCGACGAGCTTTCTTCTTCCAGTGATGCAATATCTGAAAACAATTAGACCGCGTTTTATGCATAATGAAAATATTGTTCTAGAAAGAGAAGATATAAATATCTCCTTTATTTGTAATTACAATTCTTTCAATTCAACGTAAATATTATCACAAGGTGAATGCTTTGCAACACCATTTTTCTGGAGTAAATAAATATTTTTGTTATTCAGAAATATTAGTGACATGGCTTTGAAGTAACCTCTGACTTCTATACAAGTGGAAAATAAGCATTGTGAATTTACGGTGCACCGCGTTTTAGGTGGGGCTGAATGTGGATGCATTTTCCTGGCAGCATTAATTTTTCCTGATCGCACACGTACTCTGGAGGTTTCACGTCTGCTCAGTAAAGATATATTATAACTGCGTATCCCAATAGCGTTTAGAATAGGTATTGCAAGCTATAATACCAAAGGCGAGAAGAAAAATTACTTCTTGTCTGATAGAGATAAGCGATCATCTTAAAATATTCAATATGAACACTATAGTGTTCTTTTTATTCTTCTTTTTTGTTTTTTCTCATATAACTGCTATATTATACTGTTTCGCTTGCGCACGTTCGGTAAAAGGAAGGTTATCGTTTCAGTATTAAGTAATATTAATCTGAGTTCGGTATTGATATGAAACGCGAGTCGCTGAAATTACTGAATCAACACCTATAACATGATCAACTATTAAATCCGAAATCCTTCATTCAAACCAAATATTCCATAGTTACTCTCAGGACCCTGCGGAATTATTGTCTGCCATGAAACCGGAATACCTCACCCTCTCACGTTGATTTCGTCGCTATGACATTTTCTGATAATTTCAGTTGAGTGTATTAATTGTATACCGAAACATCCGAACAGCAATTTAGGTAGGCTGCGATAGCACGTAACAGAGTGAAATGATACAGCATGTGTGTTCCAAAATTACAAATCATTATGTTTCTCAGATATTATTGTCAACATTTCATGTTTCTGCAATTTCCAAAACGTTTCAGCGAGAAACATTTATTGGTACATAGCTAAAGGTGTGAAATCAATAAACGGCTAAAACCGATAGTCACTGTTGAGCTGAATTGTTTTAATACACTTCAATGAATACAGTCATATTTTTTACAGGTAATTGTAAATAATATTTTACACGTATTCAAAGTGATTGCACAAATTTTTACGAGACATTGCAATCAAAATTGTAGGAGTTATTAATGTTAGTTTAAAACAAACTCTCAATTTTACTGAAAAATAATTACTTCTCGATAAATAATAATGCTAAATAGACGTGGTTGTAGATTAAGTAATTCAACTTCTGTAATTACTGAAATATTGAAGTGGAATATTTACACAGATATTCGAAAGAACTTTTTAAAGTGATTTTTCCAAGTTTCAGTTTAGTTCCACGTTAGGCTAGAAATAAATCCGTAAATAGCCGTACGTGAATAGGTCCGAAGTGTCAGTTTTTTCTTCGTCCAATCGACCCAAATTCGAGAGCTCGATAGGCTCGCTACCTCGTTATATTGTTACCATTCAGTGTGCCTTCATTTCAGCCCTGGAAAACGTTTCGCAGGAGCTTCGAGTCTTGTTCAATATGCCTTCCGCGTCGAGCACATTTTCTTGTCGCCCCTATTGACAGCACGGCTTCCCCGCGTGACTCTCCGCCGACACATTTTAATATCCATCGATCTTACGGCGATACAGCTCTCGACGAGTACGAGACGAGGAGACGCGACGTGGAGGAGAAATCACGCAGCAAGCACTGCGTACGCTCCGCGAACTCGTCAAATTACGAGTTGCGCCCATAATTATGAAAGTGGTCTAAAGTCATATATTTGTCCTTTCCAGATATTTTAAGGGAAATGATATGAATGAATGAATACTAAATAAATTCCATACGATGTTGAAATATTATGAAAATTACGTTGAATTAATTTAGTTTCAAATAATACGATGTAAATTCGAAGTTGAATTTAAATTTAGATTTAAGTACACCTTCACAGATTTGACCTATACAGTTTTCACCGACTCCAGATTTCACTGACAACAACTTTGACTGGCAACGATTTTGACCGACACGAATTTGACCGACAACGATTTAAGATTCGTTGGCGGTCAAACTCGTTGTCGGTCAAATGTGGTGTCGGTGAAAACCGAGTCCGGGAAATTTGTGTGGGTGATTTAATATAAATTGGTGATTGAATATAAAATAGTTGATAGTGGGGGAGCCGTTACGATTTTCACGGACACGAATTTGACCGACAACGATTTAAGATTCGTTGGCGGTCAAACTCGTTGTCGGTCAAATGTGGTGTCGGTGAAAACCGAGTCGGGGAAATTTGTGTGGGTGATTTAATATAAATTGGTATAAATTGGTATAAATTGGTGATTGAATATAAAATAGTTGATAGTGGGGGAGCCGTTACGATTTTCACGGACACGAATTTGACCGACAACGATTTTAGACTCGCTGTCGGTCAAAAACATTGTCAGCCAAAGTAGTCGGCGGTCAAATCTCGTGTCGGTGAAAACTGTGTCGGTTATTTCCATGGGACCCGTACATTGCATGCTCGTCCTGGACAGGTGATCGAGCTGATTGCTCCTCGTTGACGATATCGCGAATGACACTCACTGACGCCGTGCACTCGCGTGTCCATTTTCATCTGGTTTATCCAACAACAAGCATAAATAGCGTGCTCGAGGGTCATCATAACAGATTTACGCGAGCGAAAACAAAGGCGGTTGTGGTTACCGTGAGCCATTGAGAACCGGCCCTTGGATGAGACAGCTCTTTCGAGCTTCCTTGACATGCTAATTGCGGAAGTCTTGGCAGACAGTGGCGAATAGAATAGCGGAAGATGGATAACCAACGATTTTATGATATACAACTCCCGTTGAACGAGCGAGCAAGTGGTTAGGCTGTGCGAATTGAATCAGTGAACCGTGTTGTCGGCGATGATACCATCAAAAATCTATTAACCCATAGCTTTGTACGAATAATTAAACAAACAGTTTAATAGTTATTTTATCCGGTAAGCTAATATCGCGTTGAACGTTTACGCGTAATCGCGTTTCCGTGGATTAATTTATAACGTGTTGAGCTAGATTATTATATAAATCATTAATTGTTTGATTACGGTTAATTTTATAGAATTGTTTATAACACGGTGTGGCGAGTGATACGGATGGTTAGATGATCTGTATACCTTTAGTCGCGTTATTGCGTATACCTTTACTCTAAAAGAAAACACATAAATCTTTGTTCAGGGCTGCAGTCACCGCAGAAGGAGCACGCTCAGTTTCTGGGAAACGCTCCATCTTGTGAAGTGTAGTATAAGACTGGCGACCTCTTGGAGGTTTGATATTAAAGTGGATATTGTTCCACCTTTTTATTTGTTCTTTTATCTAGAGCCGCATTCTGATGGGGAATGGTACTACTGAGCGCGAGGAGAACGATAGCGGGACTTGTCTCTATCTGTTACCTTGGTACGTTTACGAAACGCGTCATAAATTCCGGCGAAACACAGTTCCGAATTCTACGAGCTCCATTTTCGCGATCGAATAAATTTTTGAATTTTCGCAGCCTCGGCCGCGCCACGAATGCCGAACTGAACAGGAAAAAAATAAACGTCGAAGAAGAAATCGATACTAACGAGCTATCCGGTTGTTGTAGATCGACGTAAACATCATTGTTATTCACATAATATCGGATCTAGACGTCTCGCATTTATTATTTGTTGCAGAAAGTGAATCTTATGGTGGTTTATGTCCTTCATGTTTCTGTTAGTTTCGCCTTAAAAGCATTTGTAATTAAAACAATTATGTACTTGAAATATTAGAAGAATTTAAAAATACTGTTATATTATTTTCAACCTCTTGAAAATATTAAGAAAGAAAATGAATTTCTATTTTATTCAAGTTTTATTTTAATTCTACTTTACTCCAGCAGACTTTTATTATTGAATTGTATTTGGCAGATTTTTATTATCGAACATTATTATTATTATTATTATTCATTGAATGGAACATAGCGGAATCCTTTCTCCTATTAAAACAATATACCTGCACATGCTATTCGACAATCAAAACTTTTATCATATTCGCATCCTAGAACCGAACGTCTCATGTGCAGGAACTCGCCGTTAAACAGCATTACGCTGGCCATTACCGCAAGTGTAACTCGTTACTAACAACAAAACGCAAATGCGAACTTGTCAAGAAAGGTATTATGGTTTATAATGGTCGGTTTAAACGATGTACAAAGTTGTTTCCCGCGCATGACCGTCGCTCAAAGGTCACGCGACGAGAAAAGCTACGAAAATCCACGTTATATTCTTCAAGATCCCCTGTCAAGCGTGTTGCTAAGTCGCGGTAAAAGAAAAAAAATCGCGAACAAGCGCAGAAAAGTTGCACCTGTCCCTGCCTGGCGGACGATAACGAGCAACGCCGTAATTACGTAGATTTCGTTATTATTAAAGTATTATCATATAGAAAACTTATTAGCATACCGTGTACAAGAAACAGTGAACCATATAACACGTGTACGAGAAACGAACCACGACGCTTGATTGATTTTCCGGGCGTATATTCGTTGGTTACTTTATTCATGAGCAATCAAAATATTAGATTATCCAAAACGTTGTTTTCGTAATGTGTGTGCTTAATATTGTTAAATAAATCGAGCACAGTCCAACAACGAGGTCGTATGAAAGGTTACATAACCAGGTTCTTTTTTTTCTTGAAAAACTAGGTTGAAGTTTACATTGTGTGCATTAATCGAAAACGAAACGAACTTTTCCCATAACCTAATATACATAGCAAGGCTGGCCCTGGAAAATTGTCGGAAAAATGTCTGAGAATTGGAAAACTAGGTACGAGTGGTTAGTATCGGAATTAGGGCAGTCCTGTTATGGTTAGTGTGCATAAGTGTAGTCTTTCGAACGGGAAATGAATTTCCATTTAATTTCCGTTTTTCTAACACTCCATCAGTTATAATTGAATTTGCATACGAGTCAGCAATCTTTTGATTGTAATCTGGTCTTTTGCTGAGCTGCACACACACCATTTGTGAATTATTACACGAACATTTCTATCGAAAGATAATCTTTTATAATTTTTCATTTGCTTTCGAAGAAGGGTTTTAAATCGCTTTGAAAAAATTAGTTCAGAAGTTTCTTGCTATATTCATACCTTTCACTGAAATGTGCATATTTGTACTTTGGACGCAATATCTTAACTGTACGTTAGGTAAGTCCTCTGAAGATAGCATTGCATGAATGCGAGCTTACTGTTGGGTTATCGGAAAAGTTTGAAACCTTCTCAACTTCCTCTACCAAAAACTGCAGAAATTCTAAAGGGCGAAATAATGGCACTACCTATGAAATGGTGGGAAACCATTCTCGAGAATAGGTATAGCGAATATTCGCTTACGTTGCAGTTTTGTCCCCGTTACATTATCTAAAAACTATGAAACATGGAACAGACATAAAACTATTCAAACTACAAAATTAATTCTGGGTAGATGTTCTTGGTAGATGTATAATATTCATTAAACACTATGTATACAGATAATAAAATCTTATTACCTAACAATTCCCAACAAACATACAGTTCCATTCCAAAAATCATCAGGCAGGAATATTGTCCTCCACTCTCGACTAGCCTGAAGCATAGAAAATCCTCGATTTCGAAACACCATGATAGGTGTCAACAAAGTTACATGTTCACAATAGCAACTTGTTACGTAACAAGTCCCAGCAAACGTAGAGTTCAATGCTTTTTCAAAAAATAGTCAAACATAGTCAAACAAGTTGCAGAAAGTATAATAGTGTAATACAGTTATATATATAAAATACCACACTTAGAACGATAACACATACGAGAACAATACCAGCTCATTAAGCATCGATTACTGACAAACAGAAATATTAAATTTCTATCAGAATGTGACCAACAAAAGTACTGCTCAATTTTTCCGATCGCCCATAAATATCAAATTCTCAGTTATGAAATATTAATTACATAAATCCATACTATAGAAGCTATCAGCAAATATAATTAACGATCGATTATCTCCAGACATAGAACTGAATTTTGATCAAAAAATCCCTCACTACCATCTAGAATTAACCTACTAACTTGTCCGATAAAATCTTGTTAACTATCCGTAAAGCGATTCAGCTGGCCAAAGGGGCGGCTGGCTCGAAAGACACTCTGTTACACAGGTCCCTCTTGAACCTTCTATCAACGAACAGAAACCGCGACGACGTTGTACGTTGATCTGGTGGTGGTAGCGTTTGATTTCTCGCGGCGTTGTCCGATCGGTTTGGATCGGTTGAACGTGTCGGAGCGATCACGCGACTGAATCTCGATTCTCCCGTTGCAAAGGGTATATCGTAGATCCCATAGCTCGATTCGGTACTCCTTGCACGGGCTGCCACACTTTCTGCCCGTGACACACAGTGCCGTACGTCGCGGCGGACGCGGGCTACCCCGAGGACTATACACGAAGCCCTGGTCTGTGAAGGTGTTCGTGAGCTCCGTGCTGTAGGTGCGCCTTGGTGTCAGTGTGTCGGGAGGACCTTACGTGTGCGCGGACCCTGTTCGTGGACCCTCTGCGCGTTTCCACCATCAGCAGGAGGTGGATCGGAAGCGCGCATGCTCCCACGGCCGAGAATCTCCCCAGTCAGGGTAAATCTGCCACCGAATCAAGACGTGGTGCGTGTTGCGGTCGTCCTATATAACGATGTCGCGGGCACAGTCGCGATATTTCTGTTGAGAAAAAAAATATCCCCCCTGGAAATACCCACGGATGACACTCGGATGACACACGGTTGGGAGAGAAGAGGAGCCGAGCGCCGATCCTCGGAACGTTCTCCCCCAGGCCTGGACGGGTGAACAGTGCGAACGGTTGCTCGGTGTGCGCGTAGAACAAGTTCTAGTGTGGTACATCGCGGGGTTCGAGGTTCTAACGAAGAGGGGGTTCGGAGTCGCGCACGTGACATCATGTCTGCAGAAACGACCGCCGCGGGCTGACGTCGGGCTGACCGAAGCTGCTTGATCTGTACCCACGAAACGTTCCAACGATCTGTTGACACGCCGAGAACGCTGACTAAGTCTCCGCAGAGAGGCGGACGAGAGACCTGAAGAGATCGCTCTTCCAGCCGTGTGGATACTGGACCTTGATCCCGTTTCCAAGTCGCTCGAATACTCTCCAAGATTTTTAGGACTGTATCGCGCGGTTGGCTCCAAGTTGGCACGAATCGGAATCGACTACGAGTCTCGCGGGATCCATAGATCGCCAGCAGCGGGGCGGTCTCCGGCGGATCGAGACTCCTCGGGGGGCCGATCAAAGAGTTCAACGTATCCGGTTCGAACGACCACCGTCGCGACGATCTACTTCGGAAGAGAGATTTATACTCGCGATGTAGATACGCGGCGACGGTTTCGACGCTCGGTGTTCGAGAAACGGCTACCACCCTCGGTACAGTTTGCTGAAGTCTGTGACAGATCCGCGAGTGTGTGCATCTTCTCTGCGTGTGGATTACGGCTGGTGGCACACGAGCGAGCTCCAATGAATGACCCGCTAGAGGTGATCAAAGGTTCGATTGATGCTCAGCCGAGCCTCGGGACTTCGGTGAACAGTGTTTTCCGGGCTGGCGCGATGGCAACGTGCTCGAGATAAGGATTTACCAAGCGTTGTGCTTGCTCTGGTACATGTCAGTGTGTGGACGGTGCGTCGTCATCCAGTGAAGAGGATGTGAATCGCTTCGGTACCAAAGTGAACGCGCCATCAAACAATTGCGGACATGGCTTTGAGGTGGCAGGCGAGGCTCTCCATTGCTGCCATACTCTTCATGTGCACTGAAGGTAATTATACGAGCGAGCGTTTTCACGATTTACCGCGTGCGAACGGGCAGAGTCGTTCGGTATTCGAACAATGGTTAGACGCTGCCATGTGGAAAAGTAGACTTGGAAAGGCTGATCGAAGTTCACTGAAATCTTCGCTGAGGAAGTCGGTAAAGGTTCGCTGAAGCTTTCTTCGAGTTAGGGGACAGATTGGTGACCTATTATAGGTATCAGTTGTCTCGAAAGTTCGCTTCGATCTTCCTCGGTAATGCGCATCGTGGAAAGAAATAGTTCTTCAACTAGCTAGCATGGAGAAGTGGATAAAACTTTTGGAAATGATAAAACGTTAACGAGAAGAAAATGTATATGCTCGCAAGCTTAGTATGAAAAGAACTTCTAAGATCGTTTAATAAATGGTCTATTGAGTGGCTATCACCATCGACAGTTAACCTGCTGCCACGAAATGGCCAATTTTAAATTGTTACGATAGTTTCATGGAAAATAGAAGTCATTCTGTGTTTTTCCATTGGAAATCTTGACATCGCAAATTGATTTTTGTCCCGTTGATAATGTCAGTGTCGTCGCGTATGCATAATGCTGACAGCGAACGTATTAATCAATTACTGTTTAATTTGGTGGTTTCAGGGGTTGTTGTATGGAATTTGTTCAAACAATAAAATTGTTCAACGAATCCCGGTGCTAAGAACAGGAAATTAATCAAGGAAATAAGGCTGTCGTAGTGTTATAACAACCGGAATCAGGGTGATGAAAGACGAGTGGAATTTAACGCAGTCTGGGTCTTGATTGAAAAATGGTAGTTAATTGAGCTGGGCATGTTGCACCAATAGAATTCAGGAATATCACTATCTACTTCTTAGGGTTATTAATCAAAGAATGTAAGAATCCCAATGGCGCCTGATGACTGTATGTGTTTATTACGAGCGAATGTAAACATGTAGAGACCTGAGACGAATTGAACGATGTCGGTGTATTATTCTCGACTTATCAAGATTATTAGAAGAGGAAATGCATTAGACAATTGGACTTGGACAATTCGTATTTAGCATAAAGATCTGCAGTCTAAATATAATAAATCATAGTAGTGGAATCGGTTTAGAAGCGGGTCCTATGGAAATCACCGACACAGATTTCCCCGACTCCAGATTTGACCGACAATGAATTTAACCAACAACGCCTTCAACCGACATCGGATTTGACCGACAACGAATTTGACAGATAACAAATTTGACCGCCAACGAATCTAAAATCGTCGTCGGTCAAACTCATGTCGGTTAAATTCGTTGTCGGTCAAATCTGTATTCGGTGAAAACTGTGTCTGGGAAGTCTGTGTGGGTGATTTCCATGGAACCCGTAGAAGCACCGGCGATTCACACGGACAAACGACAGCAAACGAATTCACGAAAAGAACAATGTGTTTGAGGGAAAGTGCATGGCATTGGTCGCGTGTACAATGGTCGGGTCTTCGGCCGTTGCGCTGCGGCGCTGAGTGAACGTCTTGGGTCTTGAACTCGAGGTGTACCGTCAAGCAGAGGGAATGACCGGTCAGGTTCGCAGTCGCGTAATAGTCTGGCCCCGAATTCTCGGTTGACGCGACAGATGGACCCGGTCGGAGTTATTCGATCGAAAACGTAGCAGCTATCGAGCGGCAAAATGGTACAGCTAATGGAATTACCGGCGTCCATGCGTGCGTGCGACGCGAATTTATCGTATGCATTATTCATAAGTCAGTCGCCTGTGGCCCCTACCTCGGGAATGATACACGGGTGTGCGGGCGGAGGCGATTGATGCAGAGAAAGAGAGAGAGAGAGAGAGAGAGAGGAAATGGTTTTTCTTTCCGCCGTGAAAATCGACACGGTGGTCGCCCGTTACACGAAGGCATGCTAACCCCTTTGCGAAACGTCTCGCCACGCGGTGTCAATCATTATACTGTACACATAGTACACTATCGACGAGATAACTTGCGACACAATGTCTTTCGTGCACAGTAGCGCACGAAAGATCTCGCGATGCAAAATCGTGTTATACCTTGAACGTCACGCTCTCCAGTTTTAACCCTTGCCACTCGAACAGTGACTTCAAGCGCCACTAAAAAATGATGAAGCTTTATTCAAAATATTGTTTCCATTATTAAATATTCTTGTGTCTAATCAATACACTGCGGATCTGTATGCGAAATGACATCATTAATTTTTTGATTTTTCTAACAATATTCAATTTCATCTTCTCAATCGATTAATCAATTACTGTATATTTAGGTATTCTACCAATTTCATGTCCATAGAATTTACAAAATCATACTGAATGGAAATATTATAGGTCGAAAGAAATATTTCATTTTCTTGTTCAACTAGCTTCGAGTAAAGAAACCCTTCAGCACGTTCAAACATGTTTACTGTATTAGTGCACACAATGGCGAAACTCTGAGTGGTTTTTTCCAGAAAGCAAATGGCGTGGATAGAAAGGAGGGAGGTTAGGGAATAATAAAACAGTGAATAGAGTGTATGGAAACATAAAGGCACGTACATAGGGTGTCCTATCCTTTTATCTGCGAGTGTTCAAGTTTCTCCGTGCCATTTTCTCGGAGCCGGAGACATTTCGAGACATTTCGTCCGTCGATGTGAAGCGGTTAATAGCAACGTCGTAAACTAATTACTGAGCTCACGCGTTAGAACGCCGCGAAAATGAGACGCAGCCGCCCGTCGTCGCCGGTGCCGATGCTTGTCGTCGTGGGACGATGCCACGTACACCACGACTTTACACCTCGTTTACGCCATTGTCGTTCTAGCCGAACAACTTTGGCAATTTCGTTCGACACTACACACGCCGGGGGCCGACTTTGTTCGCGCCCCAAGTTTGCTCCGGTAAATTAAACGCTTGTCTCGGGACCGCGCGGAACTTCCGCCGGACCCGAAGATCGCAGATACTTGTTCACCGACCGGCGAAAACTCGATCGTTTCGGCACGCGTTAATCTATCGGCCGATACCATTCGCTTCCCGCAAGCGACAACGCGGAGGGTTTCGACTCGTGAATGAACGCGGTTTCACTGTGCCAGGTGTTCACGATCTTCTGGTGCAGTTAGAAAAGGATGGCTGTATAGAAAGAAGTAAATCCAGGACAAACGACACAATCTGCTCAAGTAAGGTTTCGTCCTCGGGAAACGTCCGTCTTGAACTCGTGAATGACCGCAGGTTTATTCGTTGGGATGTTTATGGTCTTCTGGTGAAGTTAGAAAGGGGATGAGTTCACTGGAAGAAGCAAGTCTAGAACGTACAATGAAGATTTCGTCTTGGAGAAACGTCCATCTTGAATTCGTGAATAATGAACGTAGATTGGTTCTCAGGGGTGCTTATAATCTTTTGGTGCTTTTAGAGAGGGGATGATTTCACTGAAAGAAGCAAATTCAGGATGTACAATGTTTGTTTAAATGAGACTTCGTTTTGGAGAAATGTCCATCTTGAACTCGTGAATGTCCGTAGGTTCATTCGTAGGGGTGTTGATGGTCTTCTGGTGAAGTTAGAAAGGGGATGAGTTCACTGCAAGAAGTAATTCCTGGACGTACAATGAAATTTGTTTAAATGAGACTTCGTCTTGGAGAAATGTCCATCTTGAATTCGTGAATGAACACAAGTTGGTTCTTAGGGATGTTTATGATCAAGGTGCAGTCAGTAAGCGGATAAATTAAATGACAAACCCTTTTATTAGAAGATGAAGAAGTCTGGAAGAATTCCTTCTGGCAAGAATTAAATAAAAATGTTAACGCTTTCGCTTATCGTACACAATTTTTATATTTTAAGTAGAATCAGCTGATTATGGTCAGACCTATCTCCACACATTATTGGCGGCTTTCTAGAATTCGAAGACGACTATGAATAATATCATAAAGTTTAATTAATGTACATTACGTTGTAATAAATCACATAATAAGTCTCCTAATAAAAAATAATAAATTAAAGTAGCCCTTGCAACACCGTAGAACGTCAGTCGCGCAAGAATCAATTGACAGTCAGGCATCGTCCCCGAAGATTTAATGAGTAATCTTCGCGGAAAGCTGAGCACGTGGGCCGCAGTATAACTACCGCAAGGTAATCAGAAATGATCAAACGATCCCAATGAATTTTAATGTAATTGAGGCTGAGCCATGAACATTTCGCACGAATTCCAAGGAGCCTCGATGAAGCGGGAAAACTACGAAGTTATTTGTAACGCGTCGGCTTTTAACGTGTCCAAAATGGTGGAAATTAAGCCGCGCACATCGTCGAGGTATGAACGACTCCTCCGAGACTACCAAGTTTTCTCGAATGTACTCGAGTTCGCGTTCCTCGCTTCTCCCGTTCCACAATCTCGGACGAGTCCTACGTTCCGGAGTACTATCGTCGCGTCGTCGTGTCGCTTTGTCTTCCTAGCGTGGAACCGATTTTTCTAATCGCTCGCTAAAAGGGTGATTACTGTGGTGCGTTTATTCAAAGGATACGCGGTCGAACGTTGAAAGTAATGACCTCTATCGCTGCTGCCACCGGAACGGCGACCCACTGACACAATTCGCCGGCGGTCTTGTTATTTTTATCGGCGAAAATTACTCGCGGACTGATCGCGTCGACTCTTCCGTTTCATTAATCCTCCCGCTTTATGGAGAACGGATTGACACAACGGTCGCTGATTAGGCTGATTCTTAATTTATCATGAAACAACATGTGTAAGCATTTTATGGAATAATAATGTGTTCTTAGAGGATTTTTGTTACTTCGATGGTAAATATTTTATCGGCGCAAGGTTCGATCATATTCCACACACAAATCATTCTGATTTATTATAATAATGTGTTCTGAATAGAAAAAAAATTGATGATCTTTAAAAATATTGAAAAACAACATCATAACATTTTGTACGTATTACTGCGGACTGAACTGAAGGAGTACCAATTACTGCGGATTACGTACGGATAGAAACTACAAATTTTCATAGTCGTACATTCTCATTGAATCGTACAAATTTATTCAGGGCAAGATAGTCGCGTTTACGTATGTTAATGTCATCGTGGAAAAATACCGCAGTAAATCGTACAGCCCGCAGTAATAGGTACATTCACCCCAGGCCAGTCCCGCGGCGCCGTTAAATTCGAGACCCGTCGGATACGGGTGAAACGGCTGACCCGACTTACAATTAATTACGAAATATTATTTCACCGGGAGCTCGCGTGTTAATTACGGCCGCTTGTCTCATTTACATTCGCGGCCGGCCGAGCTCGACCCGCGAAACCTGCCAGCGATACCCGACGGACGTCATCGGGGTCACTTCGTTGAATCGTAGACACCGCGATATTATGTTGCCACGACGACACAACGGTAAAGTTTATGCTAATGGCCGTTGTAAAATCCGTCGCGTTTTATGCATGCCGTTACATCCGCGCGCGCGCCACGCTAACCGATTCGAAACATTGCCGGTGGACACCCGAGGGGAAACGCGATAGTATCGGGCCAAGTTTCGGAACATTTTTGAACCGAGAAGAGCTTGCGTTTTATTAGCCTCGTATTTTCTAGCTGTTATTAATAGCTTCAGCTGCTTGTGAATTTTATTGCTAGGAGAATATATATATATATATATAGATATGAACATTTAAATATGTAGAAGGGAGAAAATGTTAGTATGGCATCAATATACCATACTAACTATACATACTTATAAGTATGTATGATTGTTTGATCAACCTGAACATTTTTGAAATTGAAGAACAAATATTATATGACAATCTTTTGAATTTGTAGAAGGGAGAAAATGTTAGTATGGTGTCAATGTACATTGCCTCATTCTAAGTACGTATGAAGAATTGTGTAATCAACCTGAACATTTTTGAAATTGAAGAACAAATATTATATGACAATCTTTTGGATGTGTCAGCAATTATAGTAGAAGCGTTTGTTTAAAGAAGTGGAATGTGTGCAGGATAAAATAAAAAATTGTCTACCGTTCTTAAAAAGAATTTAAGTTCTCGTAACAATATTTTTTAGTTCCTCGATTATTTCATGATGGAGATCGCAACCATTTGAAGAGCATCACAGTGGAGCAATACTAATTTCCGCGAACGCTGGTCGATCAAGACCCATTCAATATCGAGCCACTCTACACACATTAACATGTTCCTCGCATAAATGAGGCTCCTCCGCGCGCTCGTACATGTTAATATTCCCTCAGTACCTTGGCGACGAACGTCATAAATGAAGTGGACGATTTATAATGATAGACGTCGAACAGGTAAAATAATTTATGACGGAAAATCTTTTGCTGCAGATATCAGATAAATCCGTGAATTGGTCGTCGGCGTTCAATTTCCCGAGTGTCCGGAGAAAGGCCGGTGTCTTCTTTCAATTCGGATGGAAATTTGATTCGGCGCAATTCTCAAATTTCCCGGGCGCTTGGTAGCAACACAGAAGTGCAAATTGGAAGGTTCGACCAGCAGGTTTCGTTGATAGTTTCGTGTTACCGAAACGATTGAAATTCTGCCAACGACCGACTGTGGGCGTTTGCGGGATCGTTAATGCCGCGATTATTCATCCTTAATGACCGAGGGAAAATTTAAATATTCGCTCGATACGAGGATCCGACACTTTTTCCGGTTCTAACCCTTCGAGCACTAAAAATGTTTCGTTCGAAAATTTCAACAAAGCCGGACATTCCATCTGCCCTGCAAGATTGTACAACAGAAGAAAATTTAATTTAATTGTGGCCTGATTGGTGGTACAATCTGGCAGCTGATGGTTTATGTTTGTTTTTCAATTTTTGGGACGAACTTTAAGTTAGTGGTAGATCTTCCTTTTTAGATTTGAAATCATTTAAAATCATAATAAATGCAGTCGAATTTGTTATTTCTTCATTTTTTGAAAATTTTCTGAATTGCATAATAATCCGCAGTCTGGTAATAACAAATAGAAGCCAATGTCATCTCTACACGAAAATCGAAATTACTTCCGAGTTAATATAAATCTTCTGATCCTGGAAAGGTTAATGAAAATCAATGTAATATCATTTGTTAGTGTCTGAGAACGGGTTTAACGATGTGAAAATTCTTTCTTACGTTGTGGCGATTTTTAGAGTCGCTTCGAAGTCGTTATTCAAGTGCCAAGGGTTGAAACCGACTAATGTTGTTTGCGTGAGAACCGAGTTTCGTAGGGTGACCTCCTCGGTGTTTCTTTCTCTCCGTGAGCCACTACCATCCCCGAAGCGAACGCGGAACTTTTGGGAATCTTATCTTATTGCCTCGCTTCGTCGCCGCCGAGTTTCGTAGGTTTCGGCGCACGCTATCGAACTCGGCCGACGGAGGCGGAACCAGCGTGATTCCTTTATCTGGATGATAAATTGGACTATCCCTTTTCCGTCGCTCGGATTCCCAGGATGGGAGAGGACGATCGCGGCTTTTCTCTCCCATCAGATCGAACTGTTATAATTCTCTCCGTTATGTAGTTACACAGTTTGCTCAACGTTGTACAGCATTGTAAAGCAAATGCGATTAAATGCCTAGTCTTTGCAGGCACGTGTTAACTAGAAGAGGATTAATCAGTAGAGGATGCGTTGCTGGTTCCGATGTATAGCACCCGTGCTTGCTTGTCCTGCGTCTATGTTAATAAATGGGTGCACGGGTAACGTAACTTCAAGTTGCGTTCCCAACTTCGGTTGCTACGAAAATGCTGGAACCGTCCAAACTAGTAATTATGTAAATAAAAATGAATTTTTAAAAACGGACTGAAAAGTATATAATAATTTTTCCTAGTTGCATACCGATTCCTAACCTCGTACATGTAGTGGTGAAAATATGTGATTGTGAATTGCTATGAAAATACTTGTAAGATTTAAAACGAAAAATTATCAAGTCAGCATCAATTATCTATTTCATGCACCCGACGTTTTTTTGTTTTAAATCTTACAAGTACTTTCATAGCAATTCAATTTTCACCACTGTCTGTGCGAGGTTAGGACTAGGAAAAATGATTATATACTTTTCAGTCCGTTTTTAAAAACGTGGTATATTTAAAAAATTTATTTTTATTTACATAATTATTTTCTGCTTTTTAGTCTCGTGTAGAAACGACGACTTAAATATTTAATTGTTATTTGTCCGAAACGGATAGACTTTAAAAAAAATTTTTTGTTGAATATTGCCTTGAAGTTAGTTTAAAATCAATTGCAAAATTTCCAAGCCAATCTATTTTAGTAAGATTATACTCGTCGTAGTGTGATTGCACGTACAGGGCGTGACCGATGTGTTGTAATCAAGATAAACCATGAAGTCCAGCAAAAGTATCGAGTCTGAAAATTCAAATCGAAGCCGTATAAAACTGTGCAACGTATCGCAGCCGTAGATCTGCCACTCCATGAAATATCGAAATAGTAGGGGTTGGTTTCCGGGCGTTCCTTGTCTGACCTCGCCGTTCCGAAAGACCCACTTCTTTCTATAATCGCGGCGATGCGGTCGCGAGTCCTGACAACTACAGAGGCAACGGTAAAAGTGCGCATTCTTCGCCACAGCGTAATTCCCGTTCAAAATAACGGTCCGCTCGTTTCGCCGTGGGCTACGGGCGCGCATTGTCCACGAAGGAGGTAAATCTACGGTGAGGAATGATTTTCATTCGTCCGCTTGAGCGTGGAGCTAAGAGGGAAAAAAAGGTCATTACGGGGATTAGCGAAATGGAAACGGGCCGGAGCTTCGTTTCACTTTCCCAACTGGTCCGGACAAAAACTTGGAAACCCGTTACTACCGGTATCATCCCCCGTGCCGAATTGTATTATTTTGTCTTCCCTTCTCCCCTCGGGAAGATCCTGCAGTTTCTTTGGTCGTAGACGACGCTCGCTATCGGACAACAAAATCGACTGCGAAGAAAAGGATACGAAGCGGGTAGGAGACACCGCGAAATGGTAATCACCTGAACGGAATAAAACGATCCCGTTCCGGTTGTAACGAGCGCGGTAACTCGCGCGCCGCGACTTAATTATGTCGTAAGTCCATTGCGAGAGGAAAGTTCGGGGACGAAAAACGTTCGCCGCGACTAGGCACCGGGGCGGCGCCGGAAACTTTCTCGTCGCGAGTCCGGCCGCATTATCGTCGTTAATTTCCTACTTGTCGTCGGCTCGTCGGGAAATTTCACGTGTTCGACAGCCGGATCCCTTGCGACTATATTATTTTAAAATAAACTTCTAGATGGCGGCGAGCGCGCCCGCTCCAGCTGCTCACCGTCGATCCCGGAAAGTTCGCCGGGGCAGAAACTGGGTTTCCCGCAGAATCGCTTTATCCCAGCCCCTGCGCTCACCCCCTCTCTTTCTCTCTCACCCTCTCACCTTTCACTCCTCTCCCGAAACGAAACCCGGAAAGTATGACGAACCTTGAAATAACTTTTCGCAATAATAAAACGCCGCTTCCCTCGACGGGGAGTTTGTCCCGAGTTGCACTCCGTAGCCCCAGGCGCGGCTCGTTATCGGGCCGGATCTCTCCTTTCGGCCCTTCCCCGTCTTACAGCCCGAAGCTAGCGGGACAAGCGAATGAGAATAAAGTGCCCGGTAATTATTTTCACGCCCCGCGAGTTTCCCGAGCTGCCGTTTATCGTTTTCGACCTCCGGGCAACGGCCGGCCTCTCGATACCTACAAGACTACCCTTCCCGAAGCGCACTGTGCGGACAAACCTCGCATATCTCATTACTATTTTCTATCAGGATGTACTCGAATCAAATAACAATAATTTTTATATATAAATATTGTTAATTATCTTTTAAACTTGTTAACTGTATTGGTAAAACTTACCTTTTCAAGAAAGAACAAAAACTGCGTCTTTAAATCTTAATAGAGATTTCAGTATTAATGTACTGAAACAATGGACTTAAATACAGAATTCAAAATACAGTAATAAATTACCAACCTACTTTATGAAAAAATGAAAAACAAAATAAGATGCATAAACAGGTGTTGTCTAAATCTATAATCGTAACACATTTATTGCTAAATCTCATGATAAACCAAAGTTAAATTATTCTACAAATTGTCTTCATAAATTATCGAGTGTAACTCGAACGCATTTTCTTTCTGTGATGTACGAATCTCGAAATGGTTCCAATTGGTGCTTAATCGACTGATCGTAACAATTTCCGTAATAAAGAGAAAATGAAAAACGCTTTTAGCAATAACCACGAAGAGAAAATTCGGAAATTGAAGTGAGCACTGCAGTATTTATGTCTCGTTTCATACACGGAACGACGTTGGTGTACAACACATCGAACATTTAAAAGCTCGCAGCGTGCACAGACGGCTGGAGATGCAAGCCTATTCGAGGAGGCCTCGGCGCGGCGTTGGAGGCAGCGGAGGCGGCGACGGTGGCGGCAAATCACTTGGAACTCCAGCATCATGACCCGTGCGCGTGTGGTACACCCACGCGGGATCCACGAGGCCTGTTACTTGAAAACCCTCGTCGAGTAGGAAACATTAAGTTCCGGCGTGTTTTAATTACGAGCCTAAGCGCGAGTACCCTCGACCTGTTTAAACGCAGGAGAGAGAGAGAGAGAGGAGACAGAGCTTGCGCCAGCCTCGTGCCTGCATTTCCGTGTCACGTGACGAGTAACGATAAACTCTCGAAATCATGGCCGTGCCATTATTTCGTGACGTGGCCCACTTGTCCTATAATGGATACGGAAGTGTCGTCGGCGCATTTTCACGGCAGGCACGGGAGGATCGACATTTGCCGACTGGATTTACGCGAGATGAAGAGCGACAGATGAAAAGGAAAAAGAGAGAAAGACAGGGTGGAACAGCGAGGCTGGAAAGAGAGAGAGAGAAAAATAGAAGAGCAGCAGACAGGGTCGGCGACGTGGAAGGGGAGTAAATAGGGTTGGACGCGAGGGAAAGAAAGATGGAGGGAGGTTTCGAGCCTTAATTAATTGCTATTATCTCCTGCTACTACCCTCGGCAGCCACTCCTTTTGCTTCCTTTTGACCCCAGCTGCCGTGTCTTCGGCTCTTTGCCTTTCTTTTTCCCCGAGCAAAGAGGGCCACGGTGCGCCGCTGAGCCGGCCAACTCGCTTCGAAGGAACGGAGCAATGAAATCTGATCCATGATCGTTAACGGGTCTAATAGGGCCGATACGGTGCAGCTTATGCGCCGATAAATTGCAAGGACGTGCTGCATCCGCACGGTTTCCTCCGTCTCTCTTTCTCTTTCTCTCTGACGTGCTCGCTCCTGCCAGCAGAACCCCCAACGATACGGCGATTTATCGTTCGCCAGGATTTTTCACACGACGCATATTAGCCTCCTCGCTGGCCGTGATTACGATCCGAGCCATTCATTACCTCGGCACCCCCATTAGCCCCGTTATTGTCCGCGTATTTTCAATAATGACTCACTCCGATGGAATTCGACGCGGCGCGCCGCGCTCGGTTCGACGAATCCCGACCTCGGTGACCGGGTCGATTTTTTTTCCGGGAACTCGGCCGACAGTTATCGAACTGCTATGCACCGACGAGTATTGCGCGTCGCTTGTTAACAAATCAATCGACGGCGTTCAATTTCCGCCGGCGAGAACGAATAGTCTCTCTTTCTCCGCGCTCCGTCGCGCCGCTCCCGTAATTCTGTCATTAGTCTGAGCGGAAGAATTGTAACGACGATTCGTTCGAAATGATCGATATCTCTGTGCCTTTTTAAATTAGCCGAGGCCCATCCCGACTCGGTTCGCCTCGGCCCCCGGCACGAATATCACCGATTCACTTGTTTATTCGTTGTCGCTATAATTGCCCCGGCGAGCGGAACTTTCAGCCGGGCAACGAGACAAATATCGCGGCTAGAATTCCGCGCGCCGACACAATTGTTCAGCCAAATAAATTACAAAAGCCGGGCGGCTCGTTGTTATTCAAATGTTCCAGTTGATTTTTCGCTTTTCACCCCTGCGAAACCGGCGGATTTAATTTACCTTTCCTGCGAACTATTCGGCCTTTTATTATTGTGTAAATGTAAGCCGAAAACGGTCTCGCGCCTGCGATCCCGCGAATTTTTACGCTTTGTTTGGGAGAGCCACTTTTTTCAAAACTCGCCCGAAAAACTTGTGCTTTTTTCAGACGTTAATAGGACTAGTTTACTACCTTACTAACTAAATGTAATTCATTTTATAAATTGGGATGAAAAATTTATTAAAATAGAATTTATCACTGTATAATTTGTTATTCAATTGAATACGGTACAGAATGACGAGATCACAAAGAACTTTAAGTGTTCCTGCTAGCCGAAATGTGTATTTCAATTTCCTTGATGTCTGCAGCTCCGCGGGCTATTTTCAAGTGACACAAATTGCATAGATATCAATTTGCGGACGTTGTCTTTCTGATAAAACGTCACTAAATTCTTCGAGCCGGACGGCTGTGCCGCAATTCTCCGACGGTTCGCAAAATTGAAATGAGGTTAGCGTTTATCTGAAATTTCTCGGGTGCGCGCTGGCAAGCTTTCGTTCAGCGAGACAGTCGTTTAGTGGGACCGTAGCTCGTTGACTTTCATTGAATGCATAACCGTTTTAGAGATGCGAGCGGCCCAGTTATGATAACTCTCCGACTAACGCTATCCCGGGAACACGCATCCGCCATCGTCTTCGCTTTTTCGCCGCGGAGATGCTTTTCTTTGTGCGTGCATGCCCCGGACGTGATTAGCATAAATCGTTAGCGAGGAAGAAAACCCTTTCCTGATCTCCTACGGCGTAGAACCGTAGCTCCCGCGGCACGTATCTCAGCCCCACAGGTTTAGAAAAATTGCCGGAACATCGCCCCGAAGACGTGCGAACTGGGAATTTAATGAGGTGGAATTGTTTCACTTAGATTTAATAGGTGCTTTCAGAACGCTATTTTGCAAATAATTTCATTCCGAAGGGATCGTGGCGGCACTTTATTATGTTGCAGCGTGGTCGAGCTCTTCCTTGGATTTTTGAAACCCCATGAGTTCTGCGAGTAAAAATTATTAATGTAATTGATGTCTACTTTCATTGCACATTTATTCTTCTCTTTTTCGAACGCAACTCTGTATCTCAATTTTGTTCTTTCTAAAATTTTTTATTTGTCATTGTATTTAAATTCGTTGTTGTCACAACAATACTGTATTTTAAACATTTGATTAAACACTTTCAGTTTTCTTCTTTCTTGAGAAAGATCCATATTAGGACCGAAATGTTGAAAGTTTAATCAAACAAGCAAAATTGCTCTAATGTATTTTCTTGATCGAACCGTTGCGCCGAGAACATTAATATATTTTTTGTTTTCAACAATTAATATAACATTTGCAATCCCAATGGCTGGTCGAGATTTTTCTGATTAAAACGAGCCCAAACACGGCGTAAATCGGACCAGGCTTAACGTAAATAACGAAATTATACAGGGTGTCCCGAAAATATTGTGCTACCTTGAAACGGATGGTTTCTGAGAATTTCTTCTTTTGAATTTCGACACTTTTGGAACACCCTGTAGAGAACATTTTATTCGAACACCAACAATACATTAACGTACTGCGTCAATTTTGCTTTCCCTCGAGTTTGGCTTCAGGATGGCAAACTTTGAAAATTTAAATGATGATCACCGTATGCAGTTTCTTCGAACCACAAAATCCAGGCCGAATTTGAGCGAGAACCCATTATCGCGGGACTAACGAGCGCGGCGGTACGGGCTCGATCGTATCGTGGCCTCGTTTAAAAATTGAAACAAGCGAGCGGAAGTTATCGCGGCGGCGCGTATATCAATATTCCCGACGTTTTGCTCGCGTCTTGTTCCCATCCACAAATCATCCGTGGGTCGGCGGCGCGGCGGAGCTTGAAAGTTATGCGGGCAGGCCACGTACGCGTACGCGCCGGCTATTTATTTCCCGCAATCTGCGGGTCGACGCGAAAAAATACCGCATAGCTTCGTCCAGCTCGGAGACAAATCTCTGACGCGGTCACGCGACCGCCCCCGCGTGATTAAATTACATTGCCTATTTGAAAGATAAGAAGCCGCTTTATCGAACTTATTTATCGAGCCTCTGCATGGGGTTTTAGCTGTTCGAGTCTCGATTCTACTTTCCCGCACTCCGCTGCGCCCGTTTAATTCTCTGATTTACGTTAAATACGCACGTGAGCTCCGGATAGTTAACTGCAGCTCTGAAAAGAACAGCTTGTATTCATTTCTCTTTATCTTTACCTTTCTCGCCCCGCGCCGGTTCGTTCACGATTAGCTCCGCGAATTCCTTTATTACTCGGATTAATTCGCTACTTCCTCGGAAAATTTCTCGCCGCCAAGTCGAACAGACCTTATTCGAGCTCGCGCAATTGTGAGAGGGTAGAGAGGGTGGGGAGAGAGAGATTAATCGACCTCCGACTTTTTCTTCGCGACCCTTTAACAATGTACTTTCGGCCGGTTTCATTCAGCTCCGCGTCATGTACTTCGCGTGTACCGCCATGGATCAGATTTTACGTCGACTGCAAATGAGCTCTGCATGCTGAGCTCATTGCTATCGCTCCATCTTCCGCGAAATGGTAATACACTGTTACAGATAGCGGCAGTCGTCGGATCTAGCGGCGCCCGTGGGCACGAACGTTGTCAATGAATTGTTACGTTTTATTCGACCCGCTTCCGGCGATCCTTCGTTTCTGTTAAAATGTTTTATTCCAGGTTCAACTGTTTCAGTGAAAATCAACATTCTTTTTACGAAGCAAACGGAATAATTCGATCGTGGAAATATTTTGATATCTTAATCTTCTCACGCGTTTGGTTTAACACGTATGTTCTTTAAATAACGTTGCACGTAATCAGATTACGTCGTGTCGGCCGGATATGTTGATTCAAACCAACTTGCTTGAAACCTAATCGCATTTATTTAAATCCTGACCGTACTTAATTCAAACCTGAATTATTGCTAGTCACCTTTTATTTTGTAACAGCTGCCCCGACAGACGTTCAGTCTGTCCAAATTTTAATTTTCAGTTCATACAAGAATTCTATAGGAAAAAGCACTTTCATCTTTTCCAATTTTTCGTACCCCAAAAACCTTATTCGGACAATTACGAATATTTATTTTTAAATTAGCCAAATCGATCCAGCCAGATATTTTCGATGTGCTAATATATAAATTATATTCATAATATATAAATTGTGCAAAAGGTTTGATCATTGAAAATAGTTTATTGACGTATCGAATTTGCACGCAGTGATAAATGTTACAGAAACGAAAGCCCCTAAGTTCCAGACCAATTGGTCTAGAAATGGCGGAGTAACATTAACCCTCCGCATGAAAGATGCGTCGAATTGTCACGAGGGACGGAGGAGGGTTAATGACGCGACCGGATACGTGTTAAACAAGTACATGAGATTACTGGTTAGAGAGGATCCGAGCACTTAACAGTGTCCAGAATCAGCGAACGTGTGGGTATTCACCCGAGGATCGTACGAGGGTTAACTCAATTTAGTATTACCCGGAAGACCCAAGGTGCGAGTGCTCGAAATAAGATCATAACTCTCAGGTAAATGATCTTTCAACGCTCGACCACGGGTCGCTCTCCCGGAGGCCCGGAGTGATCTAAATATTCAGATCACCAACCGAAGTCGGAAACTTCTCTCCACTCCGAACTCTCGCTCTCTCTCTCGCTCACTCGCTCTTCTAGCCATCCGCAGGGTCTTTCTGTTTAGAAATTGCGGCGAGATACATGGGGGTAGGAACGGTGGCACAGACGGAGTCCCTTAAATACCTTAATCTGAAACGCCAATGCGATTCGCGTGCAAATCCCCTGGGCCAAGGTGCGGCAATAACGTCGTCGGATCGGGGATTCCACTGGAAAGTAATTTCGACCTCTGACACGCGCTACTGGGGAGCTAGACACCGCGAAGATAATTCCAGGAGCGCCGTCGAAGGCGGGGAAAGAATGTGTCTGCGGCTGGCTGAATTAATTATCGCAGCTGCTGATCGTTCTTTTAACTGCTCGCGAAAATAACGAGCATGTTCTCAGACTGCACGAAGGCTCAACGCTTCGCCTGTCCAGTGAGAAACTGTCCTTCGTTTCAATGCAAGATCAAATCTTTCTATTTCGACAATTTATTCTAAACACACGTAACCAGGAATACCTAAAATGCTCAGGATATTCTGGAGGTAATTAAAAACGTAACAAAATTTTTGAATATTTTCAATATTTCGTTCAATATTTATAGCGACTTAAAGTTTGCACATTTTAAGACGTCTTCGTATGGAGAATTCATAAAATTCCACTTCAAACCCTATTTAAACTTTGAAAAATTAATCTATTTTTTAAATACAAAATATACTCATGAATGCCTTTCATTGTACCTCCAGAACATTCTTAAAAATACCTACGCGAACCATACGAACAATCGAAAAACATTTTAATGTCCTTTTCGTACATTTAGAGTCAATATCGTTTACTTTTGACGAAAACTATTATTTATAGTTTAATCAAACATGGTCGCATTCACTGCAAGGTTGTTAGCGCCCACACGACTTAGAACTCACTGTCGCGGTGGCAGCAGAAGTTTAAGCAGCAGACGCAAGACACAAGAACAGAACACGATGGGCGGTTAACCAGCACACGGGACTCGTTTACTCGTCGGTGTACTCTCAAACAAGATACGCCCGAATCTGAGACGGAATCGCACGAAGTTAATTCAGCAAACTTAAGATTCGCGTAAATAGATCCCCGTTTCCGTCGATTGCGAACATGCTCTCGAATCAGTAGTACAACTCTACGACAAGTCGGACGTTCGGAAATGTTGCTGGTTCAATGAATAGGTACGAAGATATGTTTTCTTATCGTACTCACATTTATTCTTGGTAAATGTATATATAAAATGATTGTATTGAACATAACTTAGATTTTAAACAATTATAACAATACTAGGTACGTAGATATACTTTTTTATTGTCTTTATTTATTTTTGGTGGTTGTACACGTAAAATGTTTGTATTGAACATAACTTAGATTTCAAACAATTATAACAAGAGTAGATGCAGATATGCTTTTTTATTGTCTTCATTTATTCTTGATAAATGTATACATAAAATTTTTTTATTTTTGGTAGATGTATACATAAAATTATAATAAGTATAATAAGAGTGTTGACTGCCTCAGAGAAACTGTCTTTCGTGACACAGAAAATTCCATATGGTGAATGGTCTACTTCTAGTCTGTCTCTATCGCGTCGCACTTTATGATGCTGCCATAACCGCAGCTGTTGTAATATCTATCCGCGTTCCGCGTCGACAGTTCCCCGGGGCGCGGCTTTCTTTTCGCCTAACGACCGGATCCGGCTTCCTGCGAATTTGCAGACTTCCCGCGAAATTGAATGGAATATTCTACGTTCGTTGAAGTAGTCATCGTTAATTTAATTCCGTATTCGCGGATTTTATTTAGAGATTGGCTACAGATGGAAAAAGGAAAGTCGAGGTGAATGGGAAGACCATTCTCCTGCTAGTTTACTCTTTTGCGAATGCTAATGGTACACCCAAACAGCACAAACGCAGTTCTTTAATGGAAAGTTGGTTCTTCGGAATGTTCTCTGTTAAAACGAATATAATAGAAAAAATCAGCCGATTCTCGCGAGCTGTTAACTTTTCAACATCCTATCCTCATTTTACACGTAATAAAAGAAACAAGTACACAGTTTACAAACGAAACAATTTACTAAGAAAATAATTATTGTATATTCTACGATGTGGTGCAAAATTAATGTTACTGAGGGAAGTATTTTTTGCCGGGACGTCTCGATGAACAGCGAGAATTAAATTGCATCCCTTTGCTTTGTAATGTAAATACAAAGAAAAAGTAGTTTCATTGTATAGTACAAAAGTGGCGGAGGCATTATTTACAAAAAAAAATTGATAAAAACGTCCAAACGAAGGATGAAAAAGAACTGATTAAATACCGTAAGAAACGTCTAATTAAGCTGTGTCTTATCGTCTCCGTTTTGCGACGTAATCATAGAAAAAAAAGTGTTTGCATTGCCAAGCGGAAATTGCAAAAAAGGTGACAGGTTTGAGCGAGCATTTTCACATAGTTTTTCTCGCCGTTTAGCCCGTCAGTCGCGAAACACAAAACGTGTCGCTGGGATGTTGGAAATTTACAAGTAAGATGTGACACAGATTGGCCGGTTGACTCTATCAAGTCCGTTGTCCGACCAAGCGCTGATAACATCCCTTCCCCTGTGTGATGAATAGGGGAATTTCTTCTTCGTTGGTGTCCTCTCCAGCATCCCAGCTCGACTTTTTCCTCTAATTAAACTGCTCCAATGCCCAACCATCCCTGCGAAAGAGGGCACGCGTCTTTTGTCCAATGTTTGCGACACAATAAAATACAATTGCGTCCGTACAGTGGAAATATGGAACACTCGAAAACCTTGCACACCCCAATTACCACTTAGCAACAATTACCGTCTGTTTACGTTGGCATATTAACCAGCGATGACGAATTAATTCGTCGTACGTGTTACGCTATTACACACGTGTGACGACCATGATTTTCTTCGCATAATAAATAAATAAAATCAAATTAATCAAATTAATAATCTTCTGTGAGGAGATCTTACCTCATATTTTAACAGGGAATTACATTGAATTCGTGTCTTGATAATTTGCATTTTCATTTTATGCATTTCTGACAAAAATATATAAGTGTAATTTAAAACAGCAAAAATATTGGGAGAATTTAAAAATTTTGTTCCGTGATTTTGATCCTATTGGACATATTTAGATACAGAATAAATTTTTATTTCAGATGAAACATTTTATAAAAATTGCTATACCATTATTCAAAATATTGTTTAGACGAAACTTATTAATATTGAATGGAATTATTCTGGTTCGGAAGAAATGTTAAAATATAAAAGGAAATTTATTGTAAATTATAGTCGTGACGAAATCATACAGCACGGAATACAATACAGAATATCATACAGCCTATTCACATCTAGCGACATGGAAACAGAGATTGTTTCCCGTTCCTGTTTTGTTGATAGCGTTAAAACAATTCCAATTAATAGCGAAATAGTGATGGGATTACAAAGAGATCCCCAAAGCATTGGTACATTGACAAAGCATCTCCGTTACATTAGTCTCTATTCAGTTTCCGCGGTTTTAATTCTAAAATTACCGTGCACACGTTGAAATAATGTTCGACACTGATCACTGGGATCGTGAAACTTAATCATAAAAGGAAGGAGCTAATACCCTCGAGGAATACGTGCTCTGTCTTACCAAGAACGGATGGGGTGTAATTTTTCGCACGGTTGCTCGCGCATAAGTCATTGAAAATTGTCATCGGAATTTATCACGGTAGGCTGCGAGAGTAATTTTATTTCCGCAGGGATTCGTCGTTACTTTCCATTATCCACGATTTACTGGCGATAAGGAATGCTAACCGCGTTCAATCATCCCGCAATTACGATCGTTCTGCGACGCCGGCGTCCCGACGCCGCACGGAGGTCCAGATTGGAAAATCGAGTAGCATTTTGTCGAAAAATGAACTTTATCATATCGACACGTGCAAAGCTTGTATTTCTTCCTAAATATCCATTTACTTTGAAAATAAAAAAATTAATAAAATATAAGACCTACTGGAATTTATTAAGGGATCGAAAATCCAGGAAGTTATACCATAATGATACATTTGTTCGTCGCTAATAACTTATTAAAATGAAAGTATAATAAAATTGTAATGTCAACGAACACTTAAAGCTAGACACTATGAAAATAGTATGTAATGTTTTTCGATAAACTGTTTGGAACAAGATAATATCATTTTTATATTACATTCATGCTGATCCGAAGATTGCTTCACTCATTGTAAATATTATTTCATGGATCTTCCCTGCCGATACACGTATCCGATGTTGTGTTCGCCCGACCGTGTTCCCTGCTTAGATATTCGAAGCGGATCACAAACACCAACCATTTGAATAAACGAATATCTATTCAAACTGTGCCGCCCGCGGTGAGATTCTTCGATACCCCGTCGGAGGATTCCCGAAAACGTTCGAAAACAATTTCACGAGATCAGCAAGCCCCTTCTGCCAGTCGTCGATGATCCCACCAGTTATTCTCCCTTTTCATTTTTTTTTGATTGCAGAAAATCTCATAAGAGATTTATTTCAACATAATACACAATTCAATATGGGAATGACAACCAAGAAATATTTGCAGAATAAGAATCAACAAATGCATAAATATAGTTGCAGTGTAGACGTTCCAACCACTCATACTTATATGAGAAACTATATTATTAATAAATTATTTCAATGTTTGTCAGGAACGTATTTCTTCCATCATGTTAATTTAGTGAAATATGCGAAGTCTCGAATTTGTATATATGAACTGATTAAGTGTAAAATTAATCAATTCAATGGAAAGCATTGAAGCGTTCTCTTTTTAAGGCTTCAGTTATGAATTATTGAAAACGGGCATATACTTGATTGAAAAGAATCCACTTGCAGTCAGAAATCGTATAAATGATTGAATGCATATAATTAAATACAACTGCACGTGTTCATGTTACAATTTGATATAATTGATTGATCTAATTTTCTTTGAAATTCAGTCCAATTTACACAATATTTCGATATAGACAAATCCAATTAGTTCCTCCTCAATAAAATAGTTTGTCTGAACATTATATAGTTATCACATGTCCATAGATATTGATGAGTTTTTAAAGTGTAAAGTGAGCTTACTACAAATCTACAGAGATAAATGGAAATGCGGTGGGTAAATTGTGCGTGCCTTGAGGAGAGTCTACGTTCTTTGCCGTGACCTCGATTTTATTAAATGGGATCCTACGGCTACGTCGTTTCTTTAATCAGTCATTTAATATGTCGGCTTATGTTAATGAAATCTATAGCTTATGGCAGTGCTGGACACATTTGCCATCGAGTGTAATACAGAAAAAATAAATCTACTTTATAACGTGTGAAAAGAATATCCTTGATGATTACACAGAATTAATGTATTATCATTCGATTTTTTAATCGAATTTTTAAAAATTTTTTGCAATGATAATTATTCACCAAAAATTAAATTTAATAATAAAATGATTGCTACATGATTGATAATAGCAATTTCCTCCTAATACGCAGCTTCGACGAAAGAAGTTTATGGCACATCGTGCTATAAACGAGTATTGAAATATGCCACGTTTGTCTACACTGTGTTCGTAAGATGATCGAATGGCAGGGTTTAATGGTCGAAACGCGAGATCCGTTGACTATAAGACAAGGCTGCGGCATCGTTAGACGATGAAATATGTTGCTGAGGTGGTTGGTGGGAAGTCGATACAAGCGAACGAAGAGTAGACAGACGGTGGAGTTCTGGGCGAACCAAAGAGCAGTCGCCGGAATGCAGGGAAAAGCTCGTTATAAGCTCTTGGAGCTTAGTCGCAGCTACAGAATTAATTAAACCGTGCCCGTAGTAAAGCCCATAAAATATCTAGAGGTGTCACCCTACTAGGCGCGCGACGGATTTATTATATTGCTATTCTCCTGATCGCTGGCCCTGTTTAAATAACGCAGTCTCCGCGGCAGTAATGGAGCTGAGGCAGTGAAAAGCAATTAACGGCGCGAAGTTCTTGCTGCTTATAATCCACGGCTTCTTGTGTGAAGCTACCTTCGAGCAAACGGAAATTAAGAGTCGTCTTTGCGGGATGCATATGGATCTGCAGAGCAGAATCCTGTTCGCTGATTTAGCTGGACAAAATTCAATTTTTATAATGATCCAGATTCGTGAAATCCCATCAGAAGTCAAATAGAATGTCCATTTAACCAGAAAATATAAAACTCATTGCAAAAAACAAGTAACATCTAATACTGATAAGTAGACTGCGGATTTTAATAATAAATAAATAATGAAAGATATTTTTATTTGGCACCTGTGTCTTCCAAACAACGTTAACAATTTTTATTTTGCATTAGTTGCATTATTTTGCATGTATTAGTTTCAGCTTAATAGGACAAGTAAAAGAAGAATGCAATTTTTATTCGGCTCCATTATATATAATAAGTACTACAATAAGTAGTACGTGTAAATATGTAGTTCTCTTGACCCGTTAGATTGGATGATTGTGGGTTTCTTAAAACTTCGGAGAATCTTCCTTAGAGACTGAAAATTGATAGAACGAAGCGAGACATTTAAATTTATGATTAACTTATTATTCGATTTTGAGTTGACGTTTCTGCGAGAGGGCCGAGAATTACTTTGTACAAGCCATAATTCCCGGTGCGATTTCGCGACAGCCATTCCCCTTATCCGAGTAGCAGGATAACGTTTTCTCGGCGCTTGTAACGCGATTGAAAAAGTAGCTGGCGCTGTGGTGCACGCCGGGAAATTACCATAGTTGTAACATCGAGCGGAGGGTGGGGTCATGTATATTTATAACGGTCTCGCGACTGCATACGCATATCCAGGGGACACGAGTGTATCGGAGTTTCTTTCAGGCCGGTGATGGATTACGAGAAAAACAACGGAGGACGATACACACTGGTTAGGCCCCCACGGCGCGTCGCGGCGTGTTGCGACGCTGTGCGTCGTCGAGGGCTTTCCCATGGCGCTCGGAGCAGCTCTCAGCTTCGCCATTCTCTACCTAATTCACTCTTAAGCCGAAGTGTAATGAGCTCTGATCTAATCTAATTCCATCCAATCTCCTTCTGGCTATAGCTACGCCCCCGCGGCTATTATGGTTCTCCTGCGGAGAGAGCAGTGAGCTATAGGCACTTTGTATGCGCTTTCCTATTGAGAACGGTCGGCCTCTATTCTTGCCGTCCGCGTCCTCCAACAACTTATTTAACTAGATACGCTTAAGGGTCCTCTTTACCTTCACCCGTTCTTTCAAGAATTCTTCCTCCCTCTTGCACGGTAACTAGGGGAACGGACGAAGATCAACGTCGCGACACTATCTGCCTAGGGAGACATCAAAGGAGGACGCTTTTATGCGAGCTCGTCGCGTGTAATTGGCTGCTCACGGTGTAACACGGTAAATTCGTTCGTCTTTTGATAAAAGGGGCCCGCAGTCGCTTTTCCGCGGCCCCGCGACGATTAATGCCGCGTGGCCTCTCAGTTTTTTCGGCGACCTCCAGTCGCGAAATTTCGCTTCTTGAAAGTCTTGAAAGACTTTAGCAGTTTTCAGGCGTCCTACTTGCTCCTGGAACAGGAACTGAGTTCTACGTCAACGCTGAAGAGTGGGAGTAGAACTTAAGCGGAGAATGTACCACGTATGACTCGCGAGCTACGAGTTGGATCTCCGTGTCCTAGAGGAATTATGTTTTCAAGAGACATCTAGATTGCGCCGGAGAAATTCGGGGGAATACAGGTACCCTCTCTTCCGGAGTTACGGAATTAGGCACGTGACACTGTGATACACATGCGACAGAAGTGGTGAGGTAGAATAGGAGGCAAATCTTAATCTATACTTGACGTTAGATAAGAAGGTACATACTTGTTTCACTCATATCAATGCGCGTGAGCCATGAACTTTATGACGTTAGCCAATGGTAGCATGGTCGGCGGAGTACGGGGATTAGTCAATGAAATTAGAGTCTTAAATTTGACGGCTAGTAAGTATCGTCTTATCTGGCGTCGATTATAGCGACACTGTGGTAGAACGTCAATTTCATGTTCAGTTTATGTCCGAATGTCCTACGACCATTTCGGAAATCCTTAGGACGTCCGCAAGACTATTTCGTACGACCTAGAAACGTCCATTGCTTAGGTATGTCCCTAGGATATACTTGAAAGTCTTATAAGTAGACTGCGGAGTTTTATGCAAAATAAAAATATCTTTCATTATTTACTTATCTCATTAAACTGAAACTGGTGTCCTTAAATATTTTTAATATGACCACTGCTTAGAAAAGGTCTGCGTACTCCGATTTTGGTGAAATTTTAATATGTTATAGATTTCGACATTTTGAACAACTTTTTCCTTTTACAATATAGGGGGTTTGCTTTTAGTTTTCGAGATATTTGTAAAAGACTATCGCTAACTGTAGCGTGCAGGAATACGAAAAATTCAATAGAGTATTAGCGATAGTTTTTTGCAAATATCTCGAAAACTAAAAGCGACACCCATATATTGGAAAAGAAAAAAGTTGTTCAAAATGTCGAAATCTATAACATATTAAAATTTCATCAAAATCGGAGTACTCAGACCAGTCTACTTATAAGATTCAACAGTCGACGACTTACGTATTAGATACCTTTATTGATGTATTAGGTCCGTCCAGGCAGACGTCAAGGGGGGACGCTTTTGTGAGAGCCCGTCGCATGTAATTGGTTATTCAGGAAGCGACACGACAAATTCGTTCGCCGTTTAATAAAGGAGCCCACGGTTACTTTTCCGCGATGATTAATGCCGCGCGTATCGCCTCTGAATTTTTAGTCGACCTCTATTGGTCGAGCCAACACCCGCGACCGCGGTGCTCGATATAGAGAACGCCGGCAATAACGATTACCATGCAAATAGCGAAATAAAGGAACATTAATATTCGCCGGCTGTGATAATGTAAGGGTTACAATTCACCCGATCGGACCTCTGCGGCCGTTTCGCATGGCGCTCCTGTTTTCATGAACACACCAGCCGCAACGCGGGAGGAACCACGAAATTTAGTGACTAATTCGAACTGGAAATTCTGCGCGCGTCCTGCTCGTCTGTCTGGTAAATATTATCGGCGAATATGCATTCACGATATTACTCGTTTGCGGTTAATCGGTACTCGGTCCTTTCTCACGCCTCTTCCAGTCGCTGAGATTTACTCTTGTTTTGAAAGTACAGGAAAACCTCCGTTGTCCGGTCTAACTGTATGAATTATTTATTAATAGACTGCGAATATTTATGCTCCTCAAAGTTATTGGAAAATATTACAAACTGAGGACGCGTCAATATGTACACGACTTCTCCTTTATTAAAATTATCAAGGGAAGAAATAACATCGAATTTGTAGACAATTTTTATTTTGCATAAAGTTTGAATTAAACTATTCAACCCTTTGCACTCGAGGCCATTAATAATCCTTATATCATTATTCAAAATACAGAGTGAGTCTCGTAATGCGTTAGTTATTTGTTGTACGAGAAAATTTTTAAATGGGATGTTAAATGAAATTTTCCGCGTTAAAAACTATTATACAAAGCGTTTTCCAACTTCTCGGGCCAAATAGCTCACTGTGTAACGTCACAATTTCGTAATTAATTCGTATGTCGCCGAGATCGATAATTAATCGGGATATCCACACCGAGTAGAGCATACAGTGCATTAAAAGTGTTTCATTAGGGGCGCAAATACTTGCCAGCCTCTATCTCTCTCTCGTCTGCAAATATTTAAAAGCATCGTTTGACGAGTGTTTAGCCGTGCCGCGTTCGCGTTCGGAGAATGGAGGTTTCCACGCACGAGGAATTACACTCTGTTGCGTTCCATTTTTGCAACCATCATTATTAAGACGTTCGTTCCAAAACAGAGAGAGAGGGAGAGATAAAGAAAAAAACAGAGCACAGCCGTGCTAGAGCGATTTTATAGCCGAAGAAAAAAGAAGTCAACACGCGAGTACGAAAAAAAAGAATGGAGAAGAACGAGAGTGTAAAAGATAACGGAGGGAGAACAAATGGAGCAAGACAGATACAGGGTGCGATAAGCCGAGAGAAATAGGGGGAGAGAGACCGAGGGAAAGAGAGAGAGAGAGATCGGTGGGCAGATAGGTACATAGAGATCAATAGATAGTCTTGCGACACAGAATCACGATCCGGCACACTCTGCTGAAACAATATTGTGAATACGGTTCAAATAGAACCGTCGCGATTTAAAACATTTCAATGGAATCGAACGGTATGTTGCATTTAGCTTCGGGATTCAACAAAGCAAAGTCAACACTCGCGCACAGTCGAAATTGTTAGGCTCATCTGGGCAAATTCGTGTTGACAGATATCCAATTAGTTCTATAGAACTTAATGAACTTTCCCGTTACTATATTACTGCCACGTTCGGTCTGCTGTCACTGGAAAATTCTGTTGAACGTCTGTATTTTACCACGTTTTTATTAGCTCGCTTTCTTGTTTGTCTGTTT
>CM052342.1:10254569-10287200 GCA_028455595.1 Lasioglossum vierecki
AACTGGTCTAATTCAAGCAACCGGCGTCGGTGCGTTTTCTTTCGAAAGAAACTCATAGGATCATGGTTAAACGGTGAAGCAAGGAAATATATTATTTAACGGAAACCTGGCTCGTGATTTAAGCAATTCAGCCACGGCAGCATCGCAAACAAACTCGCAAGCTTCCCCGGCTTACATCTTCCGTGAAAAACTCTGTTTTCCCCCAGTTGGCAGCTGCTCGATTCGTTAAAGTCGGACGACCGAGTTGCTCGGCCGTGTTAAAAACTTCCGAGAGGCGGCCGATGCGCGGAAAAAACACGAGGCTTTTATTAATTTTCGTATCTCCGTGCAATTAACAGCGAATCGACGAGCAACGGTAATCGTCGGTAAATTCGTCCTCGAAAATATGACACTTTCCACCTTCTAAAAGGCATTGTTGTGCCATTCTTCGACGAGTAAACACCAGTTCGCCTCGAGTATTGATTTTTCGTATGCAAAGCTTTCACCAGTTTGTTTTGACGCGAACGCTGTTCACCTCTCGTCTTCCGCACAGCTATTTCTTTCCGAAATTTTATGAAAATCATTTTTCGCTGGGAATAAATAGTAAAAGAAATATTATTTGTTTTCTGAAAATTAGTTCTTCACATCTAACGCTCATATGAGATGATTCTCATGGTGTCCACCGTACAGCAACGTCACGATTGCAACGATCCGTTGGAATCAAAGTAGAACTCCAATTGAAACTGACAGAGATTACGCAAGTTCTAATAACTGACGCGATCACGTAATAATAGGAGTTCGTATAGTTTCCAGGATTCCGATTGTTCGTGTCTAAATACCGCGCAATGCAAATGCAGAAGTTGTCTATGGTCAGTAATTGAAAAAGTAGAAGTATAGAAAATTGTGTTGAATCCTCATTCATCGTGATTATTCAGAAATTAATAGAACGATAAACATTTAATGATTTCTTAATGCCACGATTTTCAAGCAGAACTGATAATGTGAGAAAAAAATCAGTTTATTTTTTTCTTAACCATGTAATATTGCAGACGACATTGAGATGAATCCAATGTTCAGAAAACTTAACAGAAAGACTTATATATAATAGAAAAATTAATAGAAAGACAGACATTTAATGATTTCTTAATGCCACGATTTTCAAGCACAACTGATGATGTGAGAAAAAAACATCAGTTTATTTTTTTAACCATGTCATATAGCAAACGACATTCAGATGAATCCAATGTTGAGAAAACTTGTTGAGAAAAACATTTTTAACGTGATAATAGTACTTACGCGTCGTTTTATTAAGAGCCTTTAAGAGACTTACGCGTTCATATCTTAAGGTCCTTAAGTCCCCTTAAGTATTCCTAAGTCTCTGGAAGACTCTTAATAAAACGGACGCGTCACAACTCTTATCACATTAAAAATATTTTGTCTCAACAAGTTGTGGAACAAATGCACCGATATCGCGCAGGAGATGTGTAATAAAAATAATACAGTGTCAATTAAAAAAAATTAACATTTTTTTCTCACATTACTCACATCTCACATTTCTCACATTACAAATCGTTACGCTGAATATATTGTACAGTATGAACTCAGAATAAATTGAAACTAAACAGAAAGTACTGATCGTCCGTCAGGAACGTGTATCACTGACATGGAACATAATTCGTCGAGCTACACGAAACCGAATGAATAAAAAGAACACATTAAATTTTGCCAGCAAGTTTGCAAATTAATTTAACTCAACGTTTCGATCCCTGTATGGATCATCTTTAAGAAAGACATTTTTTTAAAAACGCATTATTTTCCAGACGCAAAAATGTCTCTCTTGAAGATGCTCTATACAGGGATGGAAACGTTGAGTTAAATTAATTTTCAAACTTGCTGGCAGTCTATTAACTCACAAAATTTAATATTGTTCCAATTTCGATCTAGAAGAATTTCAATTTAATAAAAAGAACGTTGTGTTTATTGCAGGCGAACGACCGGAGGCGATGCAGACCGGAACGGCGGGACCCATTTTATCCTCGAGCTGTCTTATGGTGTCTCTGATCATTTTGTACATATCGTCGGTGTAAAAAGGAACGTCGGAACGGCATGGAACGAGCGTCGCCGCACCGCTACGGCCGAGTTCGATTCTGTCGGAGTACGTTCTCGTTGAATTCAGCCCACTGTCCACCTGGATCCGCCTGTGTCAGGATCGGTAACGGGTAAAACCTATAAACACACGCTGAAACTCAGCTCCTCGCGCTTCGATTCGGCCTGACGATCCACGGGGATGTTGGCCGGGCGAAGCATACCAGAAATAAAAGAAAAGAAAAGAGAGAAACAAGCAAAACCAGCGAACGATCGCCAAGACGATCACCAAGACGAACGTCCCCGGAAACGTGGATGGCGCGCGTTTCCGGTAGACACGTCGCGAGCTACGAGTCTTTCGAATCCCCAAGGCGACGAGGGGGACTGAAAACGAAGTTTCGGGATCAAGGGGAGATTGCATGTCCCGGGGCTGCTGCGGCGGGAATCGTATATCGGTCGATTGGCGTTTAGTTAAGATGACACGTCGACGCTAATGCCCGGGAGCGATGACGCGCGGCGTTTGGATCGCGTGGGCCCGGCTCCCGCCCGCTTCGGCCCGCGACTCGTTCCACTCCGAGAGAAACCGATTTTTACGGGGGTGTAAAAGCGCGGAACAAGCGTCGCGCGATTCGCTTTTACGATTGGTCGAATCCTCGAACGACGCAGGACGGTTCGCGCGGGATACCTCGGGGAATAAAACGTGACCCGACTGCGCGATGCCAGGAGCCAAGGCTGTTCGTCGCGATGAAAGTTTCCGCGAAAGAATCCGGCCGTTGATTAATCGCTCGTGTTTTGCGCCACCTTGGCGCACCGGAAGCGACGACGACCAGCTCACCACTGCTCGAATTTCTCCTGCCACGGTTCCCCAAACGACTAACAAACACACGGAAAAATTTAGCTGAATGTCCGCACGCGCCGATGTTAATACTCGGAGGCGGGATTAGCGTCCGCGCGTCGTTATCGGCCACCGCGAAAAACCAGCGCGATCACTTCCAGCCGATTAATGCTTCGGAATCGCGGACATTCAACGATTCGAAACAATTAACGGGAAATTATTATTGCCGGCCTCTGGCCGAAATAATCGGCACGTTTTCAGCACGCGGCAAATGTGTCCTAATTTCGCGGATCGGCCTGCTGCTCGTTGGCCCGGCTTATCGATTCGCATCGTCGGGAGGAGTCGGATCAATTTCGCTAATTATTTGTGACGTTACATTTATTTCAATTGTCCGAGCCTCGGCCCGGACCCAGTCTCCGTCGACCTGAATCTCTTTCGGAACCATCGTCACCTGCTAAAAGGGTATTCTGAGTTTTCTCATTGGTATTTCAACTACATGTGCAATCTTTTTTCTAAGTGAACGTAAGAAAAGTTACGGGTGTGATATATTAAATTATACAGTGTTATATTATCTTATTTAATATATTACAGAATAACTACATTGATTTTACGAATTTAAAGAAATCATTTATATTATATTATATCGTTTATATTATACTCTGAAAAATTGATTGCTTGAAAATGAGATTCCAGAGTACCCGTTAAGCGAGGCTACTTGTTTTCCTACACTCCGTGACAATACTACTGTAAGTAGTGCAAGCCTATAATAGTGTAAGCCACTATACTAAAACCTACGAATCTGTTACGAAAATTAATTTGTCCCACTCGTACGTTCAAATAATTTTACTACATATTTATTCTTGGTAACGAGTTTGTTATCATTTATAATATGGTTTGTTTGAAGGCAATTCTTTCTAGTAGTACGAACAAAGCAATCATTTGTTTAAAATTATGCTGGATAATATCCAGTGAACTTTTGGGACAGCTTAATATATTTGTATGGTATAGTGTCTTACAGCATTATCGCGAAGTGTACAGCTTCCCCGATTCGTTTCTGTGGTATGTTGCGTTTTATTAGTTCCGCCGGTGCATCGGTGCATCGATGCATCGGAGTTAGATTTATGACGGGTCGAGGTGTCCGCGATCTTCTTTATACTGTTTTAATGCATCGACTGCCACGCGATCCATGTAGCAGCGACCATCGTTCATACAGAACCGGGCCATCTATCTTTACCGGCGGATATTAAATAAAATAAATTGGACAAAGGTTTTACGCTACTTCATAAAACTCCACTGATAAAGCGAGGATCGTTCGGCGCATGGAAATTTTTTATCGGCGTGCTAACTACGTCTTCGCGCGCGCGGTCGTTCCGAACGGAACGAATGAAACAGTTAACAGGTTGATAAGAGATTAGAGCACGGCAGATATCTATTCTTGCAAACCTGTTGGGGGATTAATTCATTCGGACAGCACCTCGTTCACTCCGCTAACACGTAATGCATTCTTTTCATGTGCATGAAATGTCGTCCTTGTGCAATTGAAACAGTTCGATACAAATAGATGGCAATAGAGACAAAGCTGTTGAAAGGAGAAGATAATTTTTCTACGGTTCCAGTACCTCGACTTGGAAAATTTCAAGAGTATTATCCATGTGCTGGTGCACGCATAAACTTCATTCGAACGATCGAACAAAAACAGCACATTCTGTGAATTCTTCTGCTAAAGTATGAACCCCGTTACAGTAGAACCTCGTTCGGTACAACCTCGTTGATTGCGCGGAATCCTCGTTCGTTGCGTAACAACGATTCCCACGACGAGTTGTTCGAAGTTCTGGAACCCGTAGCGGGGATTGCGGTGACTACATAATATCCTGAGCAGCTTAGAGAGCAGGAAAGTACGGAGTGGGGAACTGGAGAAACAGATCGCGCGATTGGGTATCTTTATCCTGCCACGCATTTCCGTTTCGTGCACGAGGTTCCACCGTATGAAACGCGAACTTCATGAAAACCTAAGTGTTGTGTTCAGATGACAGAAAAAATGAAAGCTATTTGCAGCGTCGCGATTAGGTATCTTTTTCCTACCACGCATTTCCGTTTCGTGCAATAAGCGAGGTTTTACTGTATAAAACAGGAACTTCATGAAAATCTAAGTGTTGTGTTCAGATGACAGAAAAAATGAAAGCTATTTACAACGTCGTGATTAGGTATCTTTTTCCTACCATGCATTTCCGTTTCGTGCAATTAGCGAGGTTTTACTGTATAAAACAGGAACTTCATGAAAATCTAAGTGTTGTGTTCAGATGACAGAAAAAATGAAAGCTATTTACAGCGTCGCGATTGGGTATCTTTTTCCTACCACGCATTTCAGTTTCATGCAATAAACGAGGTTTTACCGTATAAAACAGTAACTTCATGAAAATCGACGTGTTCAGATAACAGAAAAAATGAAAGCTATTTACAGCATCGCGATTACCAAAGACGACACGTCATGTACACCAACAAATTCCGAAGGGCTCTTAAACTTTCGACGACTTGGCGTAGCTGGAACAGAAAGTTCCGGGAGGGGTGGGGGGTTAAAATAGTTTCCGGTTGACGGGAAATAATTTCTCAATCGACGGAAGAGTCTTCTAGCTAATTCCAGTGGAACCAAGAATTCCGAAGCGCTCGGATCGATCGATCGGTTCGAGTGTTCGTCTCACGAGCGGTGCATGGTTTCGTCCAGGGCGTGTGAACGAACTTTAAAGAGCGCCGGCAAGAGGAATGGGAGGATGTAGACGAGGAGGAAAATGTTGGGAACGCGACCACGCGGGGGTATAAAGTCGCGATAGTCGAGCGAGAATGTTGATGTTGGACGCGGCGAGCGTTGCCACAGTGGGAACGCCCATTTTCTTGGACATCGGGCAAAGTATTTCAATGTCGAAGCTTTGTACTGCAGCTTCATCAAATCTTGGTCCATTCTGTCTCTTGGTTCTTATTTAGAGGATCTATAGGAATTTTTGTATCCTTTAATAAATGTATAAAGGCTGAAGTTATTTTTTTTTGTTTATTAATAATTTAATTTCTGAACTCAATTATTTGATCCTATTTTGAAGGAAACAACTTATTGATATAATATTTTTTAAATTTGTTTTTTAAAACAGAAAGAAAACATTTTTTAAGATAAATCGACAACTTCACATTGGTGAGTGTTGTCTGAAGGTTGCTGTAGTCGCTATCCTTACACTATCAACAACTACAGCATGCATGCAAATCTCGGCCAAGAATCGGTCGAAGTTCTGGTACTCGTGCAACAAGCGAGGCTGTACTGTATTAAATATCGTTCACGCTTGATTTGAAAAAAGTACTAGGAGATAGTGAAGTATATCTTTGAAGATTAAATGATCAGGACGGTGTGGCGAGTGAAGCCGTTGAATTCGATATTTTATACTTTGCGAGGATATACGATCTTATATAGGAACTTCGCAGGACTGTATAGAGTTTCGTTACGAAGAATGCGGATGTCTGTGAAGTCTTGTGAAAAATAATATTCAAAGGAAATTCTTCAACATCAATCGGATGCCTCCTCTCGACATAGCGCGACTTTGTCCGACATTTTATAAAATCTAGAACAGGGAAGATAGATTGACATGTCCAGTTACGTATTTTCCTCGGTGGGTTCCCACTGTGGCGTCGCCGTTTTAGCAAAGCGGCTAATTCGCCGATCGACGAATGGGCATTAGCGTCGACGAGCGGACACAGAAACCTGTACATAGCGTCTGTATTATAAACTGTGGCCGGGTGATGGTAGTTACGTCGCGACAGCCCTGTCTCACCTGGAACCGGTGCGCTAGCCCTCTCTCACTTGGTCTAGTAATCGCGTTTGCCGCGTGGAAATCGAGTTTTGCGGCCGAAGTGGTTCCGAGCGAGCCGACTACCAACTCAGCGCACCGGGGCACGGAGGATTCGACGGCGAGGATCGCAGCTTGCGGAGACAATCCGCTTGCGAAAAGACTCGCTGAAAAATTCACCATTGCTCTCAGGCTCGCGGAGGATCTAGGGTCTCGCTCGGCTTCAATGGAAACTGGGTTCGATTCGCGGGACGGCCAGTTTTTGCGAAATCTTATCTTCCGTTCCGTCGAGTAGTCGTCTTCTGATCGTGAAACAGAGTAGTTCGATGCGGACGAGTTCTCCTAATGCTGGATGCACGACGGTTCCTCAATATTTTCTTCGTTTGTTCGGTTCCATCAAACCATTTGGACCGTATGGTACCATATTCGATCATTATATAGGTCTGCGTACTCCGATTTTGATGAAATTTTAACATGTTATAGATTTTGACATTTCGAACAACTTTTTCCTTTTCCAATATAGGGGTGTCGCTTTTAGTTTTCGAAATATTTGCAAAAGACTGTCGCTAATACTGTATTGAATTTTTCGTATTCCTGCATGCCCCGTGGCAACACGGATTTTTGTGAATATCTCAGAAACTAAAAGCGACCCCCCTATATTGGAAAAGGAAAATGTTGTTCAAAATGTCGAAATCTATAACATATTAATATTTTATCAAAATCGGAGTATATTCGTTAATTCATACATTGTTTTACGATTTCTTTATCGCTAGGGAGATTGCCAAAGAATGTATATATGTATGTACTTATTGTTAGTTTTACTACGCCACTCGTCAATCTGACGAGTAATTCATGAACGTGTTTTATTTATTACTGTCCTTTTAACATCGAAATAATTTGTAACAGCGACGACAGTCGGTTTTGATATTTTTTACATTCATCATTTCCTCGTTGAAATAAATTCTAGACTTTACCGACGACTTCTTTCTCTTCTTTTCACGTCTGTCTCTCCTCCATCCATTACTACTGCCACAATGAACAGAAATTATTCTTTATAAATATACATGTAGATTTAGCTTTTTATAAACACATTGTGATATCCGTCGATCAGTTTTATAAATTTAATTAGCCTGTTGAGCTGTTAATGAGATTTCAATTATCTTTACAGTCTAAAATTATAAGCTAGTAAATCTGTTGATTTTGTAATCAATTACGAAGGTAATCACAAAATAATCTATCAGGCTTCTTCGTCGCTAGACTGCGGAGTTTTATGCGTGTATAATAAAATCGACTAGACGAAATTCTTAATTGTTGAAAAATTTTTAAAACTTGAAAATATTAATATATGATTTCGAATAAACAATTGCATAATAATCCGCAGTTGATTCATCAAGTTTCGCGCGAGCCACGTATCGTCAATTTAATTAATTTGCAAACTTACTGCTAGTTTATAAATGATCGAACAAAATTTATTATTTATTCCGTCAAGGTGAACGAGGAATTCCTCCGTTGTTTGTTATGGTCGACGGTCGTATCGCCAGATGTGCATGACATTTGTAGGGGCTCAAGGTTTCAGCTGAAGTAGTGGGGAGACGGTACGATCGACGGTAGGGATCGTGTGGCTCGCGACGGAGAAGAAGTTGGACAGGCTTGTATCCTTCGTGCAACGAACAATGAAAATTCGCGCTCGGTGAGTCGTCGCGCAATCCTCCGGTACGATTTCGGTTCAAAGTCGACCCAGTTTCCAAGAACTTTTTCCATCCGCCTCTAATTCCATCAAGATTAAATTAACCCAGTTATGTTAACGACCCGATAAGAAGGCCGGCGCATCCGACGATGAAGACTGCGGACGATTCTCCGGAAAGTCCTGCGCGACGAATCCGCGAACGATCCCGGAACTGCTATGTTTTTCCCGCGGGCCCGGTGGTCACCGCCGAGCCGAATTTCCCGGCGATTTCCCGGGATTGCGCCACCCTAAACGGACCTTTTTACTACTTTGTACAGTACTCCTTCCTTTCAAAAGGCTTTCGAAGTCGACTGCCAGCGCACGTGACTCTTGTAAAAGGGCCACTGTCGAGAAAGGGACACGCGTGATCGCGAAACCGAGATTGGCTCGGTGAGAAACCACCCGGTCTACGGAACCGGCTCGCCACGCGAATCTAAACACGACTGTTTTCACTTTCTATTTGTGTGTGTTTCGATGTGATATCCTCGCAGATAATCCGACACAAGTGTATCGTGCGCGCGCGCGGCTCGTTCACGCGCCGACACGAATCGAGTTCCCCTCACTTTTGTGTTCCTAACCACGGTGTGGCGGTCGTTTCTCCGATCTGGATCACGCGAGAGTCGATGGAGAGTATCGAAACTGCGGAGGGAGAGAGAGAGAGAAAGAGAAAGAGAGGGAAAGAGAGAGAGAGAGAGAGAGAGAGGAGGAAGGAAAAGGGGGTGCCAACTCGCCGGACGGCGTGACCCAGAATTTCCCAAGTTTCCCCAGGGTGATAGGCGAGGCGATACACGGGGCTGCGAGTTGCTATGGGATTTCCAAGTTTTCCGACAAAAATTCGTAATAACTTTGTTGTAATCATGTGCAAGCTTTATTGAAACCATCTGATAAAAACATTTTCTGATATATATATTTTCAGTAATATATATCACATTTCTAATTGCAGCAGTGGTACTGTTGTGTTTAACATGTAATTTCGAAGCTGTCCGATTTTCCGAACAATTTTGTATTCGATTTTATTCGGCTATCGAATGTCAACGCTTAGACAGAATTTTCCGAGGTTGAGCGTCGCTTTTAGACGCTCCTGTTACGTATCTGCCATCATGGACGAAAATTTTGTTTTCTGTAACTCCTTATTATTCAGTTAAAAAAAAATTATAATAACTTTGTTATGATCATGTGCAAGCTTTATTGAAAACATCTGATAAAAACATTTTCGATCGCACTGCTGATAACAGAGATATGTACATACATATATTTTCAATGATGTACATCACATTTTTAATTACAGCAGTGGTACTGTTGTGTTTAACATGTAATTTCGAAGCTGTCCGATTTTCCGAACAATTTTGTATTCGATTTTATTCGGCTATCGAATGTCAACGCTTGCGTTTAGCTCGAGACCAAATTTTCCGAGGTTGAGCGTCGCTTTTAGACGCTCCTGTTACGTATCTGCCATCATGGACGAAAATTTTGTTTTCTGTAACTCCTTATTATTCAGTTAAAAAAAATTTATAATAACTTTGTTATGATCATGTGCAAGCTTTATTGAAAACATCTGATGAAAACATTTTCGATCGCACGTTTACATCACATTTTTAATTACAGCAGTGGTACTGTTGTGTTTAACATGCAATTTCGAAGCTGTTCGATTTTCCGAACAATTTTGTATTCGGCTATCGAATGTTAACGCGTGCGATTAGCTCAGAGTTTTCCGAGGTTGAGCGTCGCTTTTGGACGCAAACATGAGAGCCTGTCGCTGTCAGATGTCTAAGATTCACGCATCCATTTGCGCGTGCTCGTGCTAGGTTCATTTTCGGATCCGCGAAACTTCAGTCGAGCTTCTAACAAGGGACGTCAGGCGAGTGACACATGTGCTTTTAGCGTGATGTAGTTGGTTGAAAAGCATATTTTTCTCTGTCCGCCGAGCATCCACTTAAAAACAGCAAGAAGCATGTTGGATTTATCGATAGCAGAACAGAATTTTAAATTGTAGTTCAAGTTTGGTGATTCGTGAAAATGTCTGGCGAAAGTCAATGCAATTTCCATGGAAATCTGGCGAATTTTACATTGAACACTAGAAATTTGTAAAAACATTTCGCACAGTGAATGAACTCCGAAATAATACTAGATTAAACTTGTTTTCGATCGGCGAATCGGTGGTTCGTATTTATTCGATCAGAAAGAACGATTGCGGACAAAACCTTGAATATTTTGCCTAGTATGAAACACGATCCGAATTCGACGCCGCGTCATTTGACCGGCTTCCTCTATTGCGGATCATTTGTATAATAATTACGAAAAGCATGGAAGAATTGATTATTTCCGATTGCTCTTTCCTTTCGACAAAGCCCGCGGACGGTAGCACCCGCCGAAACGTAATCGAGAATCCGATCTAGTCGCGCAGAATATCATTCGCCGATTGCATTTGAAATTTATCCAGCAACCGATTGATAGCGGCGTTCGGTTCTAATCAACTTTCCGTGAAATTCTGTTATATTATCATCGAAGTGATCGATCGGCCGTGATGACGGATAAATGTTCGTGGATGCGGAGCAGTGGTGTACGGTATTTGTTTCGAGGGGCGTGTTAACAGTGGAATTTAACGGCGCGCAGCATGTTTCAGGGGTTAATAGGGCTTAACACACGCGGTATCGTTTCTCTAGGCCGAGGGATTTTTATCGCAGCATCGATCTGCTAACGAAAATTTAGTCTTCCGAGTGTTGACACCTTGTTGACACACGCGGTATTACACAGGATCCAGCAGGAAACAGCGATCCATTTAGATTATTCTGCTGTTAATGGTTCGATTCGGAAATTCGGAAATTGTCGTAACTAGTCTGCGGATTTTATGCATTTATGGCTAGAACGAGTAGGTGTAATTTGAGGCAGTAAAAACATTCGACGAATTGATACTTTTTAATGTCTGTTTATCAATAAGATTCTGAGATCATTGATTCATTTTTTTACAACGAACAAAAAGTTCATTGTGCTGGTAACTTATTTTATTATTATTATTATTTATTATAGACGGATAGAAGCCCATTTTATATAAGTATTTACAAAAAAAAGAAAAAAGAGAAAGATACAAAACTACTTATCTAATAAGAAAGAAAGAAAGAAAACAAAATAATACTAGTACAATCAGTAGGTATGATGATTAATTAAATTAAAAATAAAGCTTTGGTCGGATATTATTCTTCGAGCAGATAATGGTTCTATGTTCAATAAATATTTTTGCATGAATCCAAAACGAAAACGGTGTGTATCATTGCTAACGAACACCATTTTGAACATCCATTCAATTCAGATAAATGATATTGTTTTAAAGAAGAAGTAGACTTTACGATGCTTATCAAATTTGTCTCAGTATGTCTGAAAAGATGGGTGTAAATAAATAATAGGTTTACCTATAAACAACTGAAAACGTCAAGTTCGATACGACGAGAATAATAAAAACATTTCCGGTCGAACCATTAACAGCAGAATAATCCAAGCTGCCACGATGGGGATCGATTAGCCTCGCTCAGGAGACTCTCGAAAGAATGATTTTGTTCGCGGCACCGGTGGCATTCGAATCGAATGGAGCATAGAAACTTAGGGGCGCTTGAAACGTTCTTACAGACTTTCGGGATTGAGAGTTTTAAAATGTTTGCCGAGTCTGGCCGCGGTCTTGAGAGCGTAGACTTGGAACGAGTTGGTAGCCCCGGATGAAAAGCTTGACAGCCTTGATCTTGAATCACTTAAACATCTTGAATATTTCAGAGTTCCTTTCGAACCTCCTAAAACCTACCCAGGCACTTATGAAGCTCGACGAACGTCGAGAATCTCGCGGAATTTCGAAGCGGTTTTCGAAAATCTTCTCTATTCGTCATGGAAATGTTTAGTGTCTGAATAATTGCATGGTTTTGACACACTTTTACCAGTACCGAACGTTAATGGTGCTGCAGCACATTGAAATGTTAATTTTGTTTCAAATTATGAGCCTTAACCTCTTCAACGGATTAAGTTGTTAAATTATTATTTCGTGTTTCGCTAATGCACCTTCAAAGTTTCAAGTTAATCGGTCAAGAGGTTTTGGTTGAATATAATATTATTTATACTGAATCCTCCCAAATTAATTACCTCGAGGGCCAATAGTTAATCCGTGCGATATTATCGGTTTCGGAGGCTCATTAAATATATACTGAGTTTGGATTGAATTCGTCAACGTATCGTCACCACTAACTCAGGATTAACCCCTTTAATTCGAAAATCAAGACATCCTTTTCAACCCAGATCAATTTTATTCTCTGTCATCTTTTTCGCATTGTGCACATAAAATTGAATTTGTTTTCTCATAGAACAGTTGTGCTTCTTAGAATTTATAAAATACAAACTAGTTTAATACTATTAATTTTAATTAAAAAATCAAGACATCCTTTTTAACCCAGATCAATTTTATTCTCTGTAATCATTTTTGCATTGTGCACAACAAATTGACCCTGTTTTCTCGTAGAACAGTCGAGCTTCTTAGAATTTATAAAATACTGACTAATTTAATACTATTAATTTTAATTCGAAAATATCAAAACATCCTTTTCAACGCAGATCATTCTTCATCCATACAATTTTTTTGCACATTGTCCACATCAAGTTGAACCTGTTTTTTCATACAACAGCTGTGAACAATTTATAGAATACATGCAAGTTTAATAACTTAAAACTGTTTTGAATAATGGTACGGCAATTTTTACTAGCACCTCGAAGTCCCCATTCGAGCCCAAATGGTTAAATTGCTTTGTGCCCCTATTGGTACAGAGACACAGATATGTTTCCACCAGAACGGTTAATTCGTACAATTCCGCGTTCTTTTATTTGGGAAGACTCGCGCGATTCTGCCGGGAAATTGCCGGCGAATAGGAATGTGCGAACGAAGAGAAATTTAGGTTGGTTTCCGGGTCCGAGCGAGCGATTCCCCATTCGTGCGAGGGTGAAAAGTAATTGGTAATCGTGCGCGTAGAATGCGGAGGGTGGGTCCGAAGGTGGGGGATCTTTTGAAAGGACGTACCGGACGCGAACGGGAAGAAAAGAAGCGGGCGGTTTCGGCGTGGCTCGGTTTCCGCGGGTTTTTTTCGAGGCTGGAATACCGCGTTTTACCGGGTTTATGAAACGCGAAACGAGGTAAATGTCGGTGGGATAACCGAGGGGTGGTGGAGAGGGAGGGCGGTTCAACGGTGGGTGGAGCTGTAGGAGGAAAGAAGGGCGCATTGAAACAAACTCTCTGGATTTCGTTCGTTCCGGCTGGCCGGGCTCGTCGCGAATTGAATTCCGGCCGCGAATCGAATTCGATTCGAGAGGTCGTCGTGCCGGGGGCTTCGATTTTGTTCCTCTGACCGTGCAGGGATCGCTTTGGCCTCTCGCTGCCCACTTTGTTCCGGTGTTCGCGGTATTTTCGCCTCTCTCCCCTGCGAAAGGAAAAGTGATACCAGCGGGGCGCGGGCCGTGGAAATTCTGCAAAAAGAACAAACGGAAAAGGCTGGCCGGTCGACGCCGGCCGGGAAAAAGCGAACGTCAGAGCCCTTTTCCCTCGTATTTTCTCTCTCCGTCCCACTCTTCGCATCTGTTTATTCCCTTTCTCTCTGTCTCTCTTTGTGGACGCGACCGACAGCGGACGCGCGAGCGGTATTATTCGTCCGCGAAACTGACAATGAGCGGGACTGGTTATCGCAGCGTAACGAGACGGCCGTTTAACTGTGACCGAAGAAAGGAAGAAAAGGTACGAAGGAGAACGAGAGCGAAGACAACGGCGTCGACGCACGCTCGACACAACCCGTAGTTCTTAATCGACGACACTCAGGCGACGGACGAATCAAAGCAAAGAAAGAAAAATATGAAAGAGTGTGAGAGAAAGAGAGAGAACGAGAAACGGATACATGAACAGAATCTGTAATCGCAGTGATATCGTTAGACTAGATAGGTATATTATTGTACATACTATAACATTACGATGTTTACTAAATAAAAACGTTGAAAGGAGGGTGCCGGAGATGCCTGCCGTCTTTTTCAGGGGACTACTCTGTATCCCGACCACGATTTTCACCAACTCGCGCGAAAAAATGCCAGAGATATATTTATACGTCACGTGCCTCCTCTAATCTCATTTTATGCAGTCTTATAACTCTTCCTGGGGTTGACGTTTATGCATTAGGGTAACTGCAACGGTGAATGAACATTTAAGAAATTATTCAGGAAGATATTTTATTTAGAAAAAAATTTATACTTATACTTCATTTGTCAAAAATAAGTGAACAAGAATAAACTGAAATTATAAATAAAAAATACCAGTCAATGAACACTACATTCTAGTAATTATTATTATTGATATTTATTAATATAACATATTAATAAATATACAAAAGCGTTCATTTACTGGTGCAGTTACCCTATATGAAAGTTCGTTGCACAAGATCGGACTATTAATGATAAAAATGTTTTACCTGAATTACAACAAACTGGAGTGAAACAGTAAATTATCTATCTCAATACATTTAATATGTTTAATTAAAGCCGCTGTCCGCTAGCAAACATTTCGAATGTTCTCACGTCAGCATACAATGTTTAATTCTCCAGAGTGGTGGTTTAACAATTGGCTGAGCGAAATGTTTCGAGTACCAAGGGTTACACAGTAAAATTATGAATTTTCGCCGAGTGTACCGCTTCAAACAGATTTTGCAACATCGTCTTTTCACGTTCCACCCGTCTCTGCGCGCGCGTTATCTTTGTCACGTCTATCTTTGAGGTGTCTATCTTCCGGGTAAGAGGAGCAGATCCCGGAAGACAGACGAAGCTTTTTTTCAGAGGATCCTTCAGAAGTCGGTGTTGCAACAACGTGCCGTTGACGATCTTTCTACCGGGGCGCAGCAGCTTTCGTAGCAGCGATAAGTATCTAACGAGAACGAGCGTCAAAGGACCTCGAGGACAGCTTTCAGCGGCGAGTTACTGCCGTGTCAATGCATTCCAGCCGTTGCCATCAGCGGCAGCCTAATCAGAATGGAACACCGTGCATCCCCGACGGGGGTAAACTTCGCGGGGCTTTTCCGGCCGCAGCGCCGTGAGATCACCTAATTTATCCAGCGCGATGCTAAGAGCTTGCGAGCTCTCGACACAGGCCGACCGGAAACCGGAGAAGCCCGCTGGTGAACTTCATCGATCGGCTCGTTAATGGAAACTTTTACAACCGGCCAGAAAAACTTGCTACTTTCATTAGCTCGTACAACGGTGGTTACGTGACCGAATGACGCCCGCGACCCGCCAATTAAGGGCGCGGACCGAGAACAGTACGTTGCGTTTACAATTATCCTGATTACAAGCCCGATTGGCGCACGCTATTTTTCGACCAGGTACAGTAACGCACACACGATGAATGTCCTTTGAATTCATTAACCCTTTGCCGTGTTACGCTGCTTTTCCGCTTTTCCCACCACACAGGGACCATTTGTTTCACCATTTTTTTTTGCCCACAGCATCGGCCAGTCTCTGCGTTCGAATCGTGCGCGAGTATCGTTCTATTCGAAATATGAACCGTAAAAGTTTCTCGAAAAATCTTCGCGTAGATCCAGTACGTTCGGATAAACATTTTTTTTTTAAACCAACCAAAATTGTTTTGAGTACGATACAATAAAATGTGTAGACGGAGTACGTGGATTCTATTGGGAGATTTTACGGTGTATTCGGTAGAGTACAATATTGTTTTGACGAAAAAGAATTTTGACAGTATCAAATTCGTGAAAAGGTACATTGAAAGACATTGGAGTGGAAACTTTTCGTGATTGCTAGCGAGGTGTAGAAGTAGATCAATCGTCTGAAAAATAATATATATATAATATATATAAAAAATATTGCAACACAGCCGTGTAAAGAGAAAAGAAATTTTTTCAATTTATATTATATATATATATATTATTTTTCAGACGCATTCTTGAGTTCATTTGAAGCAACATTTTCCTTTACAAATATGTCGTCCGCCGATTTGTTAAGGAGTTATTAATGAAAAACACGGACCAACCAACACGCGTCTAGGTCGCACTCTGATTGGTCCGTGTTTTTCCTTAATAACTCCTAAACAAAGCCTCGAACGTAATTTTTGCAAAGGAAAATGTTGCTTCAAATGAACTTAGGAGTCCGATTTCCGGATTTTAAAGGAATTTGGAGACACCCTGTGTATGGTCTAAGGCGAGGCCTTATGCACTTGTCTCAATTCAGACAAAATGCCCGCCCCTGCTACAAGACTATGGAAATTGAAACTCCAAGCGGCGCGATACGGTGGACCGGATCTTAATAACCGCGAACTGGCCGCGCTCCAAATTAAGGTTAACTGGCCGTGGACGCGGACATCTTTTTCCAAGTTTTTACTCGAATTTACTGCTGGTCGTTCGCCCCAGACCGAGAAGAACCATGGAGAACAGTGGAAAACCGTCCTCTCGAGCCAGACAGTCCGGAAACCGTTCGACGCATGGAGGATCGGTAAGTATCGGGTGGATGCTGGAAAACATTCCACTTTAAGCCATTCGACGCCATTTCAATTATTGAATTTTCGCATTGAGCTCGGTGAACTACTCAGGGTACTTAACTTTTAATTACTCGCGTATAGTATTTACAATCTCGAGACTTTTAAATTTAGTATTTCAAGCACAAACAAAGGTGTCGACCACACTAGCAAATATTGATTTTGCTTTAACTTAGGTATTTAAATAAAAGTGTATTTACGTTGGTGTGACGCAAAGTACCGTGTAACCAGTTATGTAGAAAGTGTAATGCGAGTAATTGAAGGTTAATGTGATCGTTCTGCGAGTATTTCCTTGCTTTCAATGATTTCAAGGGTGGAATCGATTGGATCGGTGAGTATCACGCGAATCGTTAAACGAAATTATCACCGGTTCGAACACCAAGCTCAAGAATATTTCACCGTCTACCGTTCATCTCTCTTTCTCTCTCTCTCGGTTCGCGCGAAATCGTTTCACCCAATTTCACGATGGCTTCCCCGGGGAGAACGTAAAAACACTGCATCCGTGTAACTTCAAATTGTTCGTAAACCCAAGGTTATTAAAACCGATCGTAAAACCGGAGTTGGACGATCGAAGCTTAATCCGAAATACGCTGCCGCCAGCAGCCCTGCGGCAATCTAATTTCCTTACGGGCTGCGTTACACTCGGAATCGATGAAGACATTTTTAGTCATGCAGACTGGTCTTACATGCAATCATCATGTTATTGCTTAATAACATGAGTAGTGATGAGTATGTACAACAAAAAGCTTACTTACTACATTAAATATTCATTTCTCCAAATGTACTGCATAACATTAATGTCAACTGGACTTAATTAGAATTTTCCTTTCTGAAATCATGACAGTTTACAATTTTCCAACGATCGGAGAATTTACTGTGCCAATAGTTTTCAGAGCCACAGAGTACTATATCAGGTAATTATTTACTTTAGGGGCTTCCTCTCCGATTTTAATGAACTTGAAATATGTTGTCAAGGCCATCATTCTGAACAACTTTTTACCACGTTTTTATTAGCTCGCTTTCTTGTTTGTCTGTTTGTCTGTTTGTCTGTTTGTTCGGTGGCAAATTTTGCAATTGATTTTAAACTAACTTCCTGATGAGCTAGAGACTTGAAATTGCACACATGGTTCAGAAGTGGATGACAATGCATTATTCAAAAAAAAATTTTTTAAAAGTCTTACCGTTTCGGAGAAAATAACAACTAAATATTTACCTTTTCATCCCGCCGCGAACTACGTCATCGCGTTCAGCGATCCCTACTTCGCTCGACAACCCTCTCTACTTTACTATGCGTGCGCACTCTGACTCGTCCCCACTCCACGGACCCATTTCCCCCCGACGCGCGAACCATCGGTAGTGTAGTACATCATCGCGCGACGATCGTAACCGGTAGTGCATCATCGCTTTGTTTACCAAGTGGAATTTACAGTAAGGTTAGTGAGTATATAAAGTATTAATAAAGAGTGATAGAACTATTAACACAAGACTAAAAAGCAGAAAATAATTATTTAAATAAAAATAATTTTTTAAAAGTACCACGTTTTTAAAAACGGACTAAAAAGTATAAAATAATTTTTCCTAGTGCCATACATTCCTATACATGTTACCGCCGATCGATTTTAGTTTTCGAAATATTTGCACAAAACTATTACTAATACTGTATTGAATTTCCTCTCTTTATTTTTTTTATGTCAGCATAGGCAATTGCTTAACGGCGTTTCTAACCAAACACAAGATGAATAACGCAGGTATACAATATACAACGTATATACAAAAGAATTTTCCAACTCATTGTGTGCGTGCAAGAATACGAAAAATTCAAGACAGCATTAGCAATAGTTTTTTGAAAATATCTCGAAAAGTAAAACCGAGCGGCGGTAACATGTATATTGAAAAGTTGTTCAGAATGATTATCTTGACAACATATTTCAAGGTCATCAAAATCGGTGGAGACCCCCTAAAGTAAATAATTACCCTACATCAATTACCAAATTCTTCGTACTATCTGAGTAACAATCTTCCAATCAAGTTCATTTCCGCCGATACCATCGTCAGAAACCAACCTCTCGAAGAGTGCACCACGATCGCTCGCAAACATCGGCTCCGAGAAAAAAAAGGTAACATTGAGCCGGCCTCCATTGTCCTGCCGTTCACGTAATTCCACCGCCGCGGAATTTCTAATTATCCGCGAAATTAATTGCCGCTCGGCGAACGTTCCCGGCCGCTTTCAGCCCGGCATTCCCGCAATCTCGAGTTCTACATTCGTAATGCGCATCTTTTTTCTTCCAAGTGGCGACGAACGAAACGAAACGAAACAGCGGAGGCCAGCGAAACGAACTCGGCGTACAGCGCGGTGCATGCATTGACCGTGTCTAGGAGCCGGCATGCAAAACAGGGCACACGTAACGAATTCCCAAGGTAGGTTTAACGCGAGCCACCGCACCGCCGCGAATGTAGCTCGCACTCGTCGACTCCTGCAAAAAGAGGGTGGCGACTCGTCGACTCCGACCGACGAGAAATATTACGTGTACAAATTCATTCTCGGCCTTTTTACAGAAATATTAATCCTTATTCGTCCGTCATTTCGCGAACTGAATCTGTCCCTCGCTGTCAAATTAACACAGTGCTGATAAAGATAGAAGAAATAGTTCTTTATTCAATTCGATGAGTTAACATGTACATTTCTTTTTATTTCTTCATTAAATTTTTATTTAGGGAAAACTGTGTCAAATTGTTCAGTGGTTTCCAACCTTTATGCTTCTGCATCACCAATTAAAAATCTGCATCATTAATTTGCATCATCATTGAAAAGTATGCTCCGACAGTGCTTAGACATTTCTTCCAACCGTGGCTGGCGAATTTAGTTACTATAATATTCTGATTAGACTCTGCAGATCTTTATGCAAAATAGAATAATATCAAATATTAATTCAAAAATTAAAGAATTAATTCAAAATAGAATATCTAAATTGAACGTTTCCAATTTTTAAAATTTTCCAACATCTCTGAATTTAACCTACTCAATTTTTCCATAAATGCATAAAGATCTGCTGTCTAATGATGACGGTTCCCAGTCAATGAACTCTTTGGAACTTTTTAGATCTATGTATTAATTTAGGGGTGAGAATTAGATTGTGCCTGTAATGTATCAGGTGGTATTAGGTTTAAATCCGTTCGCCTACACCCCGATACTTCAATCCCCTTTACAGACCGACGAGAAACTAAGAGGTAAGTGGTAACACGATACTCGACCGGCTCTGCAAATGATCCGCGGATGATCTGTTCTTCAAGGTTTCTTACCGTTCGTTCGCCGAACGAAATACAACGCTGCCATCCAATCCGTGGCGGACAGTAAGATCTGCCTCTTGATTACGCCCCCATATCGATCGTCTCAGTTCTAGGTATGCTCGGCCCGATGCACTGCTTTCGGAGAATCTCATACAGCAATAGCTACCCTTGCAGGCTCAAGACCGTCCGAATTGTCCGAAGATAGATTCCCATTTATACGAACATCTTCACAGCGCACAGTGCTGCGGGCGTCCAATCTAGCAGTTCATTTGGCGAAATATCAGCAATGCAAAAACGTATATATCAGTGAAATTTAATAAAGATCATAATTAGAGCGAGACCTTAAAAAGTGAACATTTCTTGAAATTTAATAAAGATCATAACTAGAGCAAGAACTTAAAAAGTGAACATTTTTTGACATTTAATAAAGATCATGATCAGAGCAAGAACTTAAAAAGTGAACATTTTCTGAAATTTAGTAAAGATCATGATTAGAGCAAGAATTTAAAAAGTGAACATTTTCTGAAATTTAATAAAGATCATGATTAGAGCAAGAACTTAAAAAGTGAACATTTTCTGAAATTTAATAAAGATCATAACTAGAGCAAGAACTTAAGAAGTGAACATTTTCTGAAATTTAATAAAGATCATGATTAGAGCGAGACGCTAAAAAGTGAACATTTCCTGAATATATTCGGTTTTGTCACATGGTTCAGTTTAGTTCTCAATATCATAGAATACAGTGTCACGCAAAAACGTTGATAACGTACACATAGCTAGTACGATGCAAATTTAATTCACAGTTATGTTTGATTTTTTGAAACATTTAGTACAACATTCAGTATTTTTCCAAAATCAGATCGAAACGTTGAGAAAAATTTAAGAAATAGCAAAATTGATGCTTTGATCGAACCTGTGCGCCGATATCATGAACTAATTTCCTGAATATGATCGAAAAGATGATTACTTTTCTTCGGTGCACCTTGCCAAACCTATTGACTACATACACCCACACAAAAAAAAATATGTAACTACATATAAAATTTTCTCCAAGTATCAATGCGCAGGTTAGAATATCCCATGCTCTGTATCTCAATTAAATGTCTCCAGATTTCAATAAAAAAGCCTTCCAAAATAAATATTCACCTTGCTATTTCATCGATCTTCCGCCACTGAGTCAATTCGAACACCGAGGTACAGATTCATTTCGTGAAACGAGAAACGGGTTAAAGTTCATACAAAAAATTGCAAATTGCATGAACATCCGAAGTCTAATGATAAAACTACCCTCGTCGCGTGATTCAACGATGTTGTACGTTCTTGTTGGCTCGTGAACGGTACAAATGGACCCGTAACCGAAGGTTTCAGTGCGACGTCGTTGCCAAACTGATCGCTACGACCGAAACGTACGTCTTTGCGCCTCGGACTTTACGGCTGTGGATCCGAGGCGACGAAGAGTGAAGGAAACCGCCAAAGAGGACCGAAGGGGTGGCCAGGGCAATGGAGTATGGAGGGACAACCCAGAAAAAGAACCGGACGGGCTAACGTCGCTGTAAAACGGCGCGTTTACGCTGGATGCAGGCTAAAGGGGAAAGATGCTGGCTGACTGATAGAGGGTGGGACGGGAGGAACGAGGAGAAACAGACAGGGTAGAGGATACAGAAGGGGTGAAAGGAGCCAGGCGTTTTATAGCCTCGGCTAGATGGTCCGGAACGTGGTAGGGAAATAAAAAGAACGGCGCACCGAGGCTAGGCGAGTAAGGAGAGGGAGTCGGCGGACATGTTACAGATACGCTTTTTCCATTAACTCTCTCTCTCTCTCTCTCTCTTGACAACGATGAATTTACTGTTCGCCAGAAGTAACGTGGTCACGGACAGTTTAATGATACCTTTCGATAGGTGAATTATCGTGTACTTGAAAGCGGTCCGAGCAGAAGAATCGCAGCGGTAATTAGCGAAGAGTGGCGAGCGCTCTTCGTGAAAGGAATCTGCTTTTACGCGCGAGTATTATAGTCACGTTTCTCGTTATGAGTAAATCACGCATCTTCATGCAAAGAATTCTTGAGATCATTTCGAGTAATTTCTTCCTGTGCGAAAATTTTCTTCGCAGCTCGACTAAGGAGTTATCAGCGAACAAATTATTGAAAATAACGCTTCTATATTTAAATAAATATAAGATAATTTATTTTCCGCTTTGCAAAAGAATATATATGAATAGAAGAAAACAAGAACGTCACGTCGCTTTACTTTCCAACAGAAATAATTAGTTTAAAGAGAAATGTTACTGCGAATTGTCTCAAGTATAACATTCCTGGGATAGTCGGAACATAGATGGTCCAAGGAAATATCGAACGGTATTTGAACGGTGCGAGCCGGAAGTAGGGTTAATTCATTAGATTGTCCGGACGTATCCATCGGAAGGTTAGGCCGTCTTAGAACGCATCTCGTGTAACCGTAGCCTAAATCATCCGGTATACACTGTCGGAGGTGAACTAATCGAGGGAACCGGATAACGTACACACCAATAAATATCAACGCGAGACGGGTTAACGCCGGAGTTCCAGGTCTTAATCGATGATAAACAGCGTCTGAGAAGATCCCGCTAATGACGAATCGGTTATTGCCGGTTACGCCGGATTGCTCCGCGGCCCCAATAAATCATCCTTTCGGGACCGATCGGCTCGCTTTCGAAACTCCAATTATCCTGCGAGGCTCCGAGAGCTTCCGGTGACATACGATAGAAGCGACGCGCCGCCGTCTACCCGGGTTCATGCGGAAACTTTGTTTGGACGGGTTGCTTAAACCCCTCTAAGCTTGCCGGTAACGAGCAACGAGACCGGGAAAGCGAGAGGCCATCAGGATCTAATAACCTTTCGACTGAGTCGAGCCTTGAAAGCTCCGCGTCTTCGGGTTCGCTCCCAAGCTGCGACCTGCGAGAACCACGCAGCAGATGCAGCCCGCTGTAAATAGATATCTGCCTGTTCTCGAGGCTGACACAAGCGAAATGTTCAACCGTGAGCAAGTCGACAAGTTTACAGGTATCGACCCGGCACAGATACTTTCTTACTTAGACGAGAAACTACGCGGACCAACTGCGATTCCGAAGCCAGCCGCGATTAAACTTCTCACGGTGGGCCAAACTGATGAATTCTCTGTAAAAAATTATTATTTCCACGACAATACCAGAATAGCTGGATGTTTCAATATATTGACTGACATTTTTCTAGTTTCTATTAATATGTAATAGAAAGTGCAGTTTATTGTTTATATTAAACCTAACCTAGTGTTCCGTCGCACAAGGACAGTTTTCATAGGTTTCTTTCGGACAAGATTTATGATACGAACGTGCCTAAATATCCTCCTCGAGAATTAAACAAACTAAGGTCATTCGGCGACCAGGCAAGACATCTGGTTAACATTTAGTTTTTTTGTACACCCTCGAAACTACAAGATGTCATAAATTTAATCCCTCCGAAGGACAGTCCGCGATTGTGACGCAGGGTCTCCAACTACCTGAGGGGAATGTCCAGTTGAGTTCTCGCGAGATCCTGGCATTCCCCTTCAATTAGCTGAGTCGGGCGTGGGGTTTTAGTGAGTTGGCCTCGGGGAGGGAGGACTGTGCTTTGTTAGCCCAGTCTTCCACCCCCGAGGAGGGTCTCGCACTCCCACGGCTCCCCCCAGGGAGTCGTGGAGCCTATACAAGGTTTCTCCACGTTAAAAAAAAAAAAAAAGGGTCTCCAACTACCTGGAACCGTCGCGTAGTCGACCGAGTAAGATCTCGCCCCACTCCTCCTTCCCAGGGCCTCATTCAGAACTACGGGAAGGAGGTCCTAAAGGTCAAGATGTGTACTGATTGGGAAATGCAACTTTCTGCAGGAACCAATCAGTGCATCTTATTTCATATTTGAGAATCCGACGAGCATCGCGCTAGGACTAGAAGACGAAGTCGCTCAGTTGAGTTTTACGCTCTAACGCCGCGACATTCTCCAGTTTTCGGGTAGACAAGTACAACGCACGAGCCGTTGTCTTGTCAATCGTTTATAACACGTGCAAAGTTAACATCACGGTAGTTCGTTGTCCAGTGGTCAAGACACCCGAGAAACGTATCATCAGTCGAGACACATCGTGTGAGTTCAATCACAAACGTGAATCCTCACATCATTATCTGCGCGCGTATAAGGCAGGACCTGCTAGATCAGCCTTACTGATGAGTCCACTAGCAGGTCCGGGACGAAACGCTTCCATTAACGTATTCATGCGATATAAATTCATGCGAATCAATTATTGTCTTTTGCGATCATTGTATCATTTGAACTAGCTGTCCAAGATTAATTTGGCGGGCAGTGATCCGGAACATTCGCGAACTTACGGTTCCGTGATATAACACCTAGACATAACTGAAAATTAGAAAATATTTTTTCGAACCTATACAAGAGACTTAGAATGAGCCCAAGAATAGCTTGACCGATCTTCAACCATTTCCTCAACTTTCAACCTAAACTTAATTGAAAATTATAAAATATTTTTGCGAATGTCTGAAACACTATACAAGAGACTTAGGATCAGCCCAAGAATAGGTTGACCAATCTTCAACCATGGCCTCAATTTTCAACCTAGATCTAACTGAAAATTAGAAAATATTTTTGAAAATGTCCGAAACACTAAAAGAGACTTAATAAGAGACTTAGAATGAGCTCAAGAATAACTTTACCGATCTTCAACAATTTCTTCAATTTTCAAATTCATTGAACGATCATATATCACATAGAGGATGATCGAATTTGGAAAAGCTGATGCAAATTAAAGTATTTGTTAACTTGCCTATTTACAAAATGCAAAAGAAATATTATCGTTCTTATTCAGCGAGATCTCCTGAGATAAGTACAGAATTTTCCGACCTATGAAAACGAAGCGGTTCATTTCCACAGAAACGGTAGTTACGCTTACTAGGAGAACTTGAATTATTCTCTTCTCGGTATTCTCAAACACTTTATTTTTCCCCGACAAATATACCTCAGACAGAATTTGTTACAACCCTCGCCAAAATACAACGGATGATAAAGGAAATATTTAGTTTTGTCCCCGATAAAAATTTATTTTCCGCTGCGAGGGTTTGGGTGAGCAACCCTTTGCAGCAACTGCACCGGCGCGGCAGTGCACGGGCTATTTATTTTATCGGTGCACTCACAAAATTTCCATATTACCGCGGTAAATTTTAAAAGTAACGTTGTTGACGTTATACCAGTTGCGGGTTGCACCGCTCACTCAAGAAAATTGGCTATTTTTCCGGCAAGAGAGAAAGTACGTGAGAGAGAGAGAGGAGAGATAGGGAGTTGCGGAGTGCGCGCGAGAGCAAGAAGAAAAAACGAGATTCATTCATTCAGCTAATAATAATTCCACTTCCATTTACCCCGCGAGATAGCAGTCGGCGGTGAAAAGAGGGTGAACGAGATGGCGCAGGGACGAAGGGAATTATAACTCGGCGCTGTTTCGATGCCCTTCGTGTGCTAGGGTCTCAGACTAATCGGCGAAGCAATTTCCCGGAGAAGGTGACAATTACGTGGACAGTAATTAACTGCGGATGATAGCGGGAGGAAAGGTAGCCGCGGATGGCTTCGCGATTACGTAGCTCGTGTACAGCACCGACCACAAGTATCATCACTGAACTGCGGATCTTCGCGCAAAATAAAATGTCTCTGTAGTATCAACCACGAGACACGTAATCAAAATAAAAGTGGTCCGTGAAATATTTCAACATTCATCACACAAAATTACATTATTAAATGCAATGTATTTTCGTTATTAGTCGTTGTCTAGAATGTGAAGACACGCAGTTCAGTTTTCAGAATATGGAGATGAAAATTACATAATCAAGATAAAAGTGTGTTACGTCGTTACATAATTTTAATTACGACTTACACACGATTAGATTATTAAATTAAAATTATCAAAGTCTCCACTAAATTATGATAATGCGTGCAATTATACTGGACGCGATTTTATGTATTTATGGTGAAAATGAACAGATATAATTTTAAGCACAGATAATGGATTAAAAGAATTTAAGAGCTACGTCAAAATCTCATTAAAAGATGAACGAGGCAAAAATCGCAATCCAACGATAACGATGCTTCTGTCCGATTAGACAACAGATCCTTTTCATCCGTCCGTAACATACTAGGATCAGTATATAATAATATAAAACATCCATCAAAAATCATTTCGAATGGGATTGGCCATTACTCCAGCATCCGTGCCGGGCGTATTCAATAGCACGCATGGTTCACAGTTTTTTTTTCAATTGAATTCCCTCGGAAAAAGCTTTGTACGAGAAACTTTCATTTTACATTCTGTATCCATTTTTACACGTAGAATCGCCGGATTTCGCGTGGCTTCGCGGAATACGGCCGACATTGAACAAATAGAACAAATCTGTCGCGAATTGGTTTCAATGTATTTGATATTTTTGCAGAATTCCGGCAAAACCAACGAATCTCATTTGTTTGCTCTGGCGTTCCAAATAATTACACATGACGATGTGCGTTATGTGTTCCATGGATTCTTTTAAAACCGGTTTAATCGTCACTTCAGACATGAATCTATCCTTTAAATGAACAACGGAGTTGTGCAGAACTATTTAACTATTAATTAATTGCACATGATACTTCCAGTCTCAAAATTTTTAATTCTCCCCAAATATTTATTTCGCATTGAGGTAGTTATTTTGTTTAATAAAAATTTATTTATGTTGCTGATTTTAGTTGTGACAAAAATTGCGAGAAATCTGAATAAGTTCATTCGTGTAATTCTGATAAGAAAATGTAAAATACTGTCATTTTGTGGTCGGTACGATTAGTGTTAAAAAGATATTATACTGATTCGTGGTTCCAATGGTTCTAGCACTTATGGCAGACATTGTACCCTGCGCTCGCGCGAACAGTCTGCCAGACGACGCGTCGTGACGATAAGCGCTTCCAATTAACGATTCAAATCAGCCGGTGAGAAATGAAAACCGAGCTCGGGATTTCTACGGCGAACGCGGTCGGCCACGGAGCGAACGAAAGAAAAAAGGAAGGAGCCCTGCAGAGACCGAACTCGGGTTGTTTGTCTGCAAGATTTGTCTCGAGTTTCGATTGTTAGGGGATGGTAACACGACCGAGTTGACTGGAATCGATAAATCTGGGCTCCCGTGACCGGGCAACTTAATTTACGGATTAGATTCGAGCACAAGTGTAATGCAGCCGGCATAAACATTTATTCGGTTGGCATCCGCGCTTGCATTTTCTCCCAATGAGATTAAATACGTTCAAATATTTTTCCCAGATTAAATTTTCCACTATGGTCATGTCAATCAAGTCCGTGTAACTGGTTTGCGCATACGTGTCTTCTCAAAAACAAATTACTCGTCGCTCCACGTTCTTCGTCCAGCTAGCATTTTCCGATGAATTTATTGCATATTCTATGTCTAGCCAGTTTTTCAGATGAATTTATTGCACATCCGAAATCTTTTTTGTTTCGGTCGGCATCTATATTTTTGATATACCAAAATCAATTGTAAGAGTGATTTCGTAACACGACAGACGTGTCTACGGTTGAGAAGAATGATTCATTATTTTTTTTACACGTACTGTAGTAGAGAAGCACGTCCATTTATTATAGTTTTAAAAAGTTTTTTTAAAAATTGTTACGCCTCACCTTATCTTACAGTTTCAATATTTATCGACGCGATTGTGTACGATAGCAGTTTCATATTTCATATAAAACGAATGAAATTGCTTTTTGCACATTATTATTTAAAACCACAATGAAGCCCGATATTCAGAGAGTCATTGATTTTTCATTTTTGTTTTAGCGTTCCCTTCGTATTCCATAAAAAGCGGACGAGCCGCTTAATGAAACATTGTAATTATGAAAATTGTTGCCAATATAAACGGCGATAGAAGTGTAAATCGATACCATGAATATTTAATAAATCGTTAATGAGCTTCGGGAAAAATGTAATGGATCCTTTTGAATCTCAATTGGTTTATATTCACTAGTGTGTGAAAATGTTCATTTGAATATTCGATTACAAATTGAACCAGGGAATTACATCCGACGTAATGCTAATTATCAAGAAACGCTTTGTCGCTATATTCTTTTCGCAATTTTCTTGAAAAACATTTGCATACAATCTTATAGAAATAATTTATTTAAACCGGATTTTCTTCGTTTATACGAAGATTATTATCATTTTTAATAAATAAAATTTTAATTTTCTTAAGGATTAATTTCCATTCGATTTGATTTTTCTTTGTAATAATTTACTTAAAAATAGTTGATTCGTAAAATGGTTGAAATATTTCACTGAATTTTATGAACGGATGTTTCCGAGAGACACCTAGTATATTGTTCTCCATTAGCAGATCACGCGACAGCTGTGCTGGATGTTGCGAAGCGCTCTTTCAGATGTCTGACACCTGAAATCATCATTAATTAGGAGGCTCGGAACAATGCGTTGCGCTCGACGCAGAAACGAGCCGATTGTCCGGTTAATAAAATCTCTGAGACGCAAGTGTGCATCATTGAATTCAATTCTCTCGGCGATCGTGCGTGTCCGAATAGTAATGATATAATTTGTCGGCAGGGGGATGTAAATGAATTCATTAATCGGCTAATGAAATCCTCTATCACTCCGCCCGATCATTGTTCCGGATTTAATGGGATCATATTGTTCCCGGAGTCGAGCCCGTGTGCACAATATTTTTGCTTTCGCGGATCGTTCGCAACGAAACGGCTCCCCGAAGCAAGCCGGTTCTTAATCACTATTACATAAACCGATTATTAAAAGTTCCGGGGCAGATTGCGGCCGTCGCTATCAACGTCACCATCGTCGCACTGCGGAAATTCCAGTTTATCGGCGTTATTATTCACACCCGCATTAACGGCTGCCGCGTTTCCGATGTTTCTAATTAAAACCCGGCCCGGAGCCCCGCGAATAATGAACCAAGTAAAAACCACCTATTAACGTTTTCGAAAGAAATTGAACCGAGCGCCATGCTGCCGCGTCGAGTTGCAATCAGCTTTCATTAGCCCGCACACGCCAGCCTCAAACTAAATATCCAAAAAAATATGTTCCCGCAGCTCCCGCAGGATTCTCGATATATCATCTTCCTCGTCTCTCCGCTTGCCTATATGGCTTCTTTTATCGCGGTGCACCGAGCGTATCGTTCGACAGTTTTCAGATCTGAAATTTCGAGCACCGTGTGTATGACGCGCTCACGCAACACACCGATCGGTACACAAATATTTGATAGCCATGTCCCTAGAGTCCGACAAATATTCAATCAATATTTGATACCCGGAAATCGCATCGCGTTTCACGCTACATCTTCGCCTTATTCAGTTTAGCACAATAGTCGGAAAGTACTTGACGGCATTGTCGACTCCGCTTCCGCTCCGCCGGAAGATGCGACTTGACAAGTACCAGTTTCAACTATAGTATTCGATATTGAACGAACACCGAGCCTTGCGAATTTGAAACACCCCTCGGTGTGATACATGTATCTCGGATACTATGTATTACTGATAACGGGCTGATAAAATGTTTTACACAGGATATCGCAGATTTAAAGTGGCAAACTGTCGATCGAAACAAGAAAGAAATGTTACGTAGACGTAGGCTGTTTAACGCTTTATTCAAAATTTATAAACGTAACGGGTGAGCCAGCTGAATAAATTCTACAGTTTTTCAGATCTTTTCAGAATTCATTCGAGGTCGTTTAAGGTTATAATGTAATTTGAGATCATTTAAGGATGAAAAATATAAATTCACTGTGAATGCATTTCTGAAGAAATGAACTCAATAAAACAACATACATTGAGAAATGTAAACAATTCAAGAACATTGTTACGTTGTCTTTGAACTTGGAAAGACTATTAAGAGATGAAATTAATTTTTATTTAACTACAACTTCCCACGATTCGTAGTAAGTAATACACGTTCGTTTCGAGTAGAAATGTCCGTCACTAGTCAGACAAGCGCTATAATGCGAAAATTAGAGATCGTTGTGTAAATTCATGGTAGACGCGGTTATTATTTTAGTTTTTTCTTTTTTTCCCTAAAATTGTACCGTGAAAATACATTTTTAATATGTATATTATTTATGACATACTATAAAAATAATTATTAAAGAGAAAATTAGAATGTGGGCTCTGTAGGTTCGTTTTATGGTACCGTTGGCTCTAGGTGGAGTTTGATGACTGTAAAAAAGAGCGTCATCTCTAACGGTTGCCCAATAAATATAAATGCTAGTAAGTACGTTTATTCAACAACATTAGACACACCCGCGTTGTTAATAACATTCTGGCTGCAGTCCATATGACAGCGCAAACCGAAGATAATAAAATTCTTCGGGGAGCGCTTGATTGATTCGACGTCGTCCACCAACGTCACCCCATTAATAGTTCCTAAAAGTCTCTGTTCGATCAGAGATCAAGTTCCTCCGATGCCAGAGATAATCACTTGCTCGTCGAGGCAAGTCACCGCGCGGGGAGTCGATGGCGTTGAATTCTAATGACAGTCAACATTGACTCAGCTAATACGGATCAGCCGGGCTCGCGTGAATTCTATGATCGAATTGGCCGAGGTTGCTGAGATAAAGGCTGCGATGTTTCCGACGAAACGAAACGCGTGGGACAGGGTACATTTGTGTGTGCAAGTGGAAACGCGACTACGTGTTGGCGTGGCCTCTTAAATGGGCCGCGCATAACGCCGCGCCGTGAGAAATGGCATTGTTTTGACAGCCGACCGGCGGCCGTTGCCGCGTTCAGACGACTGCGCTGCGAAACTCGCCGACTGACAGCGCTTCGGTTCGCCCGTAATTCTGCGACATCGCGTGCAAACACCCGCCCACGTTCCCCCGTCGTTGTCAGCCAGACGACAAGGTATTGTTGCATCGCCGTCGACCAACGACAGAAAGCCTCTTACGCGAACGCATCGAAGAATTAGGGAACTTCCGGATGCCGGCAGCCGTGTATTTATGGAGCTTTGGGGAAGGATAAGCGCGCGCGGGACTGCGGGAATGCCGGTTGGCAAAATAAACTTGGACCTGCAGAAAATGGAACACTCCAACGGAGAACACTCGACAAAAATTTTGCGAACACGATCTCTGAACTGCGGATCTCCATGCAAATCCTAAATTCTCATGGCTGATGTTATGAGAGGCGGGATGAGCTTTTTGCTCTAGAGTGGGATTGCTTCTATTTGTTTTTACTAGACTTTGAGGGTGTTTATAGCGTTTTTCAATTTTTCTGGAGAACTTTAAGAAAGTCGGTGAAACAAAATCTAATTTTCTAATGGGAACAAAAATTGTACAATATTATCGAATTTTATATTCTAGCCTTTCCTCGACATTTTCGTAAGCCAAATGCATGAAGATTCGTAGTCTAATTGTTACTTAACCAAGCATTTTTGCGGATTCAAATTCCGTCTGGAAAATTGAGACACCGTCTTTTAGACGTGCCGTGTGAAAAGGGCGGCCGATGACAGAGGACGAGGGCAAACATTTCCGAATTCACATAGGGCTTGGATTCCTCTGAAATCAAATACAGAGTCTGCCAATAGAGAACTGAATTAAACATCGGCGGATCCAAGAATGGCCTGCGGACGGAAGTTCTGATCGTTAAGCGACGGTCCGGAGTATCAAGGGCCAAGAAATTCGACCGTGGAGAGTGTGACATCGGTCGACGAGGACGGGTCGAGTTTTAAAACGAGCGCATGCTTTAACGCGTAAACAGGACGGTGAAGCAAGGGAATGTGGGTCTAGCTATCGACGTTGAAACGAAGTTCGACGGTAAATGGAGCAGGAGCGGTGTGCATATGCCAACGACTTTAGCAGAAAAGTTTGCACACCGGCTGGGAACACCAGGCGACATTCCATCGCGTTCGCTGTTTACAGGCCGTGTACGTGGGTCCCGTGTAAATGCACAGTTTACGAGGCACTCGGCGCAATTACAGTCGCTGCCGTGTCAGCGGGTTTTATCGTACGGGTTTCAGATTTATGGGACTCCGGTGCACCCGCTTCGTCCTAGCTATTTCTGGATCCGTCCCGACGATCAGGGAAGACTTAACGCGCTCCTATTTCGAATTCCTTCCTGGTCGGGTAGTTCGTTGGACAACAGACGCCGCGCGGCGTTTTGAGTTTCGAGACAGAAGGAAATCAAGAGCGTATCCGGTGGCGAGTACAGTCAACCAGATCCTCGCAGCCGCCAGTCCTTACCACTAACCTACTCTAGCGGATAACGTCGTAAAACCCTCTCAAAATTACCAAGATTATTGCCCCCGACAGTGTATTCAATCTTAAACG